>ML769577.1:0-125895 GCA_009733575.1 Gymnopus androsaceus JB14
CAACACTTCGTGCCACAATTGCGCTTGCGTTGAACTCAGCCGATGAGCCTGCATCGTTTCCCCGCCATACGTCCTGCATTGAAAGATAAGTGTTAGTTGAATGTCGTGGTATATCCAGGATGCTCACCAGAACAAGACCGGCAGTGATGCGTTAGATGTTACTTCGATGGCCGAAACACATTTATCGTCAAACAATCCTCTGAGAGCTCTGAAACAGGGACACTCTGGAGTAGCATAGACACAGTGAGGATGCGTGTAGAGCGCTTTGAGCTAGTAAATGTAAACTTACTTCTTGCAAACAAAAAAATCCGAAATTACTAGCATCGAATTCAGCGGTATCAAGGCTTGTTTTTAAGACCGGTCGTTGAAGGCGCAAGGCTCCAAGAGGAGGTTCCGCAAAGGGAATACCTATAAGCTAGGGGATCATAACTTTGAAGAATGCAATGAGCCGTAAGGATATCCCACCTCCAAAGAAATCTTGATTCGAAAGCGTCACCTCTCTTCCTATCAATGTAGTGTTTCCTAATTGCACTTGTGGAGAGGCCGCACGTACGCCTGTGACAGCAACGGCCAGAGAGATCAAACAACCCAGACCATGAGGAGCGAACATCTTGATGCTCGTTTTGGTACGATCTCTTCTAATACTCTTTTCGCCCGTCAGCTGTTCATTATTTAGGACGTGCTTCGAGGTCAGGTGGCTGCTGTTATTTTCATTCTCAGGACAAAGTTCCCAATCCAACCCCTAATATCACACCGCCAATAATTATACATAAATAGTGGGAAATAATCTATTTCAATAGATATGTAAGGAAAATGTAGCTTTTCGGGGTACTTAGTGTAGAAATATTTCTCAGGACTTACGCCATTGAATAATCAATGACAAGGACCAGACCTCTTTTCCCTTCAGTCTCTATTTCTGAAATTTGCATCCTAACTTAACACGGGAGTTACTTCCTGCTTACTTGCGAGGATAGATCTTCGGAGGTGCGATAAATACGACATTGTACTTACATCCGGAGACGTATAATTGACCGAGAGGATGCGGATCATTGATGGTCTCAGCTATAAGATGGTACGTTCACTGAAAGGCAAATTTTGACAGTACATCTCAGATTATCCGGAATCTCGGGACTCCGAGTCAGTGTCGGAGTCAAGTACCAGTCCGAGTCTGAGTCAGTGGTCAAGACGGTCTATGCAGCTTAATGGATAGTTCTGTTCCTGCAAAACTCGGAGCGATGGGTTTGGCGGGCCATATTGCTGAATTTGGTTAAATGCTCACAACGTCTGCATCTCTACTGCTCCTACAATGGTAGCTCTTACGGAGAAAATAATGGAGCGAAATGAATGGCGGGTTGCAAAGAAGAGGCTGTTAAGGTAATGAGAGATGTGCAGTGGTATCGCGTTGAACCGTTGAACGGTTTGGAGAGAGAGTTAAAGAAATAGCGCATTGGCTATGACGTTAGATTTCACGGAATATTCTGCCCGTTACTTTGATGGCACGTACTCCATTTACTGTACATCCTACTCTGTCTGCCTACTCTCTGCAGACATTTCTATAATATATTCCTACTCTAAATGTCAGCTAAATGGTCTGTGTTGGAGGAAATCTCTGGAATGAGGGGTATCCGGTCACTCCCAGCGCCAAAATACTAAGTATTAAACACTGCGCGTGTGTCGGCGCGTCGCGGATTGCTATGATCGCCAATTGATTGTCAAGTGCATTTCCTGCAGATGGGCCATTATAAGTAGTCTTTCGAGCCCTTTTCTAGTTCATGAGTCGCCGCTTAGAGTCACACAGGAAGCCTGAAAAAATACTATAATCCTGATCGATATTGAGTGCAAGGTCATCCATTAACTGAATGCATGCCTTAAAATCCTACAAGAACGTGAAGACGCAAAGCCATCCGCGCTCATGGACACTCCATTTCCGCCGGCTGATGCCGAAAATACTAACCTCATATTAGTGGAAGATATTGGGAAGATAGGTTGCGGAAATTGATTATAAACTAAACAAATTAGTGTACATATCCAGTAGAAATACAAGTTTTAGAGTCAGTTCCCAAAATTTGAGTAGGTTCACAGCGTATGGAGTACATTTTGATGCGAGAGTAAGTCTGGGAAGTAGGAAATTGAGTAGGAATATAATTCTCCATGAAAAGTAACTATGACGGTAGATTTCACGGAATATTCTGCCCGTTACTTTGATGGAGCGTACTCCATTTACTATACATCCTACTCTGTCTACCTACTCTCCAGAGACATTTCTACCATACATTCCTACTCTAAAAGTCAGCTAGAAGTCCTTTTTCGGAGGAAATCTCCGGAATGAGGGGTATCCGGTCACTCCCGCCCCAAGATATTATGAGCACTGGTGACATATATGACCGTGACAATGCGCGTCGGCGCGTCGCGCATCACGCCATACATACCATCTCCTAACTGATATTGTTCCAGTGAGTGCCAGCCCAATGTGAGCGCATTTCCTGAAGGTGTGTCCATTGAATAATTCTTTAAACTCTTTCATAGGTCGCGAGTCACTGGCACACTGACTCAGGGGAAGAGGAAATCATTCAATTATTCAAATTTTTTTCAAAGAAATCCGCCCCATTATTTCAAGTCACTGAATACATGTTTTGAGAGTCCCACAAGAAAGTGTCGGTAATGGTAAATATTATTATCGCTGTGGGTATGATATATGATTCGTAGCAAGGAGAGTCACGCAAAAAGCGCCTATGGGCACTCCATTTCCGCCACTGAGTCCCGGCCGATGCCGAAAATCCTAGCCTCAGTGTCGCGAGTCGCGACAATAACAGCGGCAAATAGATTGCAAGCCTAATTACATAGAAGGCTCAGTAAATTGGTATATTGCAGTGGAAATACAAATTTTAGAGTACTTTCACAAAAACTGAGTAGGTTCACATCGACGGAGTACATTTTGATGTAAGAATAAGCCGGGAGAGTAGGAAATTGAGTAGGAATAGAATTTTCCGTGAAAATTAACGTCATAAGTAACATCATACTGTGGCGGCGAAAATTAACCGAACACGCAAAATGTCACCTTGTAACGGCCATAGCGGGGCGAATAGCACATATGAGAATTTGTGTTTGGGGGCAATATTGTAGCCCTTTCGAATCCGCAGATGGTCCACCTTTCACGTTTGAGAAATATTTACAAATGGTAGAGTTATAGGTCAATATGTACAAAGCATCAAATTTTATGATGTAATTTTTGTGAATTTTGACTCTAATGAGCTTTTTTCAATGTGTTCCTAAGCTTTTCTTGCAATTATTTTTGTAAAGGACTACTATTGGGACCATAAGGCTTTTATATCATGGCTTAAACCCAGAAGGAACATGCCATATTGATGCATCAATTGAGGATGTTTATTTTTACCTGAAATTACAATAGCAGATGAATGAGGGCAAATTATGGGAAGGTTTAGTGGGTGATTCTATAGCATTTTGAGTCCTAAAGTGATCCCAATTCACAGAATGAAATAATATAGGAAATTCATTGAATTATAGCTTAAGAAACTTCAAGTAGCAATTTTTCTGGGGTAATTTTGAATTTAATGGCCTTAATTTGAATGTTTTTGAACCTTTTCTGCTGATGTTTTTTTCTGACCAGACTCTAGGGATGCATATAGTTCCATAATACATATTGGCCTCATCATACTAGTCTTGGTTCTGATCAAAAAGCCTCCACCATCCCAGAAATATGGCCCAACTAAGGACTAAGAATTTCTTGCCTCTTGTCTTCAGTACATAGAGTGACTGTACCATCCAAAATGATTCATAGATATCCTCCAGCATCAAAGAACCCCATCACAGCCTCAATGCTTGAATTCAGACACCACAGGCTAAATACAAGCTCACATTTTTATTTAGGGCAGATTTTCGAAAATAATTGTGGAAGATTTGTGTTTTTGGACGTGGAAAATGGCCTCATTCATGGACCCAACTTGCGTTATGAAGGTATATGCATCCCTAGAGTGTGACCAGAAAAAAACATCAGCAGAAAAGGTTCAAAAACATTCAAATTAAGGCCATTAAATTCGAAATTACCCCAGAAAAATTGCTACTTGAAGTTTCTTAAGCTATAATTCAATGAATTTCCTATATTATTTCATTCTGTGAATTGGGATCACTTTAGGACTCAAAATGCTATAGAATCACCCACTAAACCTTCCCATAATTTGCCCTCATTCATCTGCTATTGTAATTTCAGGTAAAAATAAACATCCTCAATTGATGCATCAATATGGCATGTTCCTTCTGGGTTTAAGCCATGATATAAAAGCCTTATGGTCCCAATAGTAGTCCTTTACAAAAATAATTGCAAGAAAAGCTTAGGAACACATTGAAAAAAGCTCATTAGAGTCAAAATTCACAAAAATTACATCATAAAATTTGATGCTTTGTACATATTGACCTATAACTCTACCATTTGTAAATATTTCTCAAACGTGAAAAGTGGACCATCTGCGGATTCGAAAGGGCTACAATATTGCCCCCAAACACAAATTCTAATATGTGCTATTCGCCCCGCTATGGCCGTTACAAGGTGACATTTTGCGTGTTTGGTTAATTTTCGCCGCCACAGTAATTGGCGCTTATTATGAGGTTATTTTTCACGGAAAATTCCACTCCTACTCAATTTCCTACTTTCTCGGCTTACTCTTACATCAAAACGTACTCCGTTGGTTGTGAACCTACTCAGTTTTTGAGGAAGTGCTCTAAAATTTGTATTTCCCCTGTAATTTACTTTGTCTTCTAATTAGTTTTGCAACCTATCTTCTGCTGTTACTGTCGCGACAATGAGCTTAGGATTTCCGGCGTCGGCCGGGACTCGGTGGCGGAAATGGAGGGCGCTCTTCGCGTGACTTGATTCTCTTTGCTACGAATTATACCTACAGTGATGATAGTACTTACCATCAACGACACTCTTGTGGGATTATCAAGGCATGTATTCAGCGACTTGCAGCAATGGGACGGATTTGTTTTTATTTTGAATTATTGAATGATTTCATCTTCCAGGCTGTCAATGTCCCTCACTGCATGACTCGCGATTGCTCGCGAGATAACAAAGAGATCAATGAATTCTTCACAATGAACACACCTTCAGGAAATGCGCTAACATTGGGCAGGCATTCACTGAAACAATATCAGTTAGGAGATGGTATATACGGCGCGAGCGCCGACGCACGGTGTGATATATTTCACAAATGCTCTCTTGGAGGCGGGCGGGAATGACCGGATAAGTACTTCTCATTCCAGAGATTTCCTCTGAAAAAGGAGAGTAGGTAGACAGAGTAGGATGTATAGTAAATGGAGTACGCTCCATCAAAGTAACGCGCAGAATATTCCGTGAAATCTAACGTCATAGCTTATGTTATACAGTATTTGGCGCTTACGGTGCTCTGATCAGCCTTCTCCGGCCATCTGGCAAGGTTACGAGTGCAATTTATTGCCGAGTTACTGTTTCCAGCTTATGTAAGCTTTTACGTAAGATAAGATTATTATAGTATTTCCTTTCCACGCTTTGCCGTGCGCATGTCAAGTCCGAGATTTCCTAAATGGTAAAACTGTGGACTTCCTATGACATCATTTCGTGTTTCACTTTTCTTCCGGATCCTCTCGACACGATGAACCTCATTTATCTCTTGCTTGGATTTTTGCTTGGATTAGTAGGATGAAACATTGATTGTGATTGCATTTATCAATGTTTTCATCTGCACTATTCCCTCAATATTGCTTCCCGTACCACAGATTCCTGTATGCTTTATACATGGGCAATGGAGCCTGATTATGATATATGGGCATTGCCTGATACATATGAAAATTTTGTCCACATCATGTTCAATGATAATCCTCTCGAATCCTCAAAAATAACTTCTATTGTTGAAAAAGAGTACATTATGACAATGTTTCCATCAAATTATCATTATATCCATCCTTCATGGATTGATTCTACCTATCATCTATGGATTTTGCCACAGGCTAATACAATGCATCACTTTGATCTCTATGCTGAAATTGTTAGTGCCTTTGGTCAGATAGGAAATCCTGTATTGCCTGTTATGGAATCTTCAAAGATAACTTCTACTTTTGAAATAGAGGACTGCCAAATTGTTCTTGTCATTCCATCATACATCTTACACTCTGCCATCATTAGCATTCATATTTTCAGTTTTGAATTTTATTCTCAAATATCTATTCAACAATGTGTATTCAGAAGCCTTCTAAGCTCTATACAAAACTTTAGTCTCGAAAACCAGACTCTAACAATGTTTAACAAAACTTATTTAATTGCTCAACTTTTCTGAGCTTGTGGAACAGATTCCACTCTATACAGATACATCATCCTTTATATATATTCCTTCAATTTTGTATGCAAAAAATTCACTTGCCAAATTTAAGTAGTTGCACTGACTACACTTCAACTGATAAGTCTCATCTGAAATGTATATTCCAATGGTGGGAAGCACAGCTACTTGCCAACCAAATACCTATTTCTTTTCATACTAGCTTTAAGGTAGATATAACATTGGAACATAGCTTAGGCTGGTGACTGGAAAAACAGGAAAACATAAATCTGTTAGAATTGTGTTTGGATGATTTCTTATGGGATCTAGGGTGCATAGTAGGACTCATCTAGCAAATTTTGAGCTTCATACAATATCTGTAGCACTTTTAGCAGCTGGTTTTTTGTATCAAGCTTAGGCTGAGATGAAAAACAGGGGAAAAAAAATTCTATTAGAATTGTGTTCTGATGATTTCCTATGGGATCTAGGGTGTATATGACTCACCTGGAAAATTTTGAGCTTCATACAATATCTGTAGCACTTTTAGCAGCTGGTTTTTTATATCAAGCTTAGGCTGACAGGGAAATAATTCAACAGGAGAAAAAATTCTGTTATAATTGTGTTTTGATGATTTCTTATGGGATCTTGGGTGCACAGGACTCTCCTCCCAAAGTTTAAGCTTCATATAATATCTGTAGGATGATTCTTCAGCATGAGGTAAGTTATTAGTTAGTAATCAAGTTAACTGGCACTATTAATCATATGAGCCTGCAAATACTTAATTATCCACCCAGCTATACTAAACCTTGCTGGCTTGCTCTTATAAAGTTCAATCAGATCAGACTCAATCAAAAATTTTAATTAACATCAAGAATAAATTCATGGAAATCAAACTAACAGACTTAGAGCAAAATTCAATATATACATATATATTTATATTCAATATTCAAACCTGCTTCTTGTTTCCCTTGTGGCTAGAGCTCCTTGTGACTCTCCTAACAGGTCCTACAAGAGGGTCTACACCAGCTTCTGTCTCTTCACTACTAGCACCATTAGCACCATTGATACCTATGCCCCTCTGCTTTACAGGGCTTGCCAACTTGACATGTTTCAGTGATCCTTTCTGAAGAGTCCTAGATAAACCAGCAGGTATGGATGCCTTCAATGGTCTCTTGACCCTACCATTTCCAACCTTGATTTCTGCTCATCATCCAACCAAAGGCTGTATTAGAGATATGCTCCAGACTCCAAGTTGTATCAGTGAAAACTTTGAAACTGTACAATCCAAGTGTGGATTCATTAATTGAATTCCTGAAGTCAACAATGCCAGAGTAAATTTCCTAAATTCAAGGTTGTTAGAAAAAAAATCATTGAAGCTGCAAGCACTAAATAAAACATTACTTACTTCATGGTCTCTCCAGCTAGGGGGCAGGCGGCATGTAAAAGGTGAATACATAGAGAAAGTAGCATCTGAAGAATTTTTGTATTTCATAATCTTATGCACATAGTTCTTCATGCGCACACCATTCTTTCCTTTTCTGACAGTTGGTGGTGGTGCATATAGACTGGCTCGTGAAGGAAGTGTAGCAAGAGGAACTGATAAACAGCCATTAACCAGAGATTTATTTGAAATGGGAGAATGCTCACCTTTTGCTACCCCAGTTTCATCAAGAATCAGTGTTCTCATTAAGCCCTAAGTCTTAACTTAACCTAAGACTTAATATACCCTTAAGCCTAACCCTTAGCTTGAATCAGTAAAAGTCCTAAGTCTTAATTAAGGGCGCTTAGCAAAATTCACGTGATAACTCCGTGGGTGCAGGGGCGTCAAAATCTCTTTACAAGCTGACTTTGGCTGACTTTGGAAAAATATAGAATGAATAATACAAAAAAAAAACTCTGAAAATTGGACAAAGAATCATTGCCACTTTCTGATTCTTTAGACATGATGCATGATTAAGAAATTGGTTGAAACAGCACATTATTTGGATGAGGCACCCAATAAAAGTGAGCTTGAGAGCTCTGGGGTAATTACATGGAGTAGTATAGATCTTTTGGTGGTACCGTAATGCCTGAAGTGGTAATTTTTTGTAATTTTTTGCACCCTTAATTAACCCTTAAATAGCACACTTAAATTGCCCTTAATAAGGTTTAAGACCTTAGGATCAAAAAATTCCCTTAATAACCCCTTAGGTGAAAACACTGTCAAGAATGGCATCTGGGTTGAAGATTCCCATGCTATTTGCCAACTCAACCTTTTCGTGAGAGAGATATACCTGTTCCTTTCAATAACACAATATATCTGCACAATAGAGTTGGTGGCCAGAGGTGTTCATTTTGAACATGGTATTGGAGATACAAGGTAGGGCCTTTGCTCCAAGACGGTCTGGGTCCATGACTCTGTAAACCCGCACCAAAACCATTGTAAACATCTTGACGCTCCTTCATAACCTGCCAAACTGGTGTGTTGTCAAATATATTCTTCCTTACAACTTCAGAGCGAAAGCTGGCAAGGACTTGGAATGTCAGTTCTGGCTGAGTAGTGTATACTGGCCCATGGCCTGCACTCCAGAAGCAAAGCCAAAGCTTAAAAATATGGTAGATTAGTGACAATGTGTCAACAAAATCACAAAGACTAACTGACTGGAGAGTTGGCTTGAAAGTCAGCCATGGTGCAGACACGCCGCAAACGAGTTACATGGAATGTTATGAACCTCTGATGATCCACAAACAGAAGGGTCTTGTCTGGTTGGACAAAGGCCGCTGCTATAGTAATCATAAGAGGTGGGGCAGAAGGATCTTCAATGGAGAGGTCCTAGAATGAACTCTTTAGGGACTTGCCAGGCATAACCTTTCTGGCCTCTCTGAATGAGTTCCGTGTCAAGTATTGCATGATACTGAGGGGGTGGAAACCAAAAGCAATGACCCTCTGTCCCAAAGCAGACCCAAAAGAGACTCAAGATCTTGATGACATGTCAATGAAGACCCTTCCTTTGCTCAAAATCAACAACAGTCTTGTAAATGTACCAAATGAGTCTATTGTATTGGTTTGTCACACAGTCCAGCATTATGACCTAGAAAAGATATCCCTTGGGATACAATGGGTTGCTGTCTTGGCCACACCTGATGGAACTGCTACTACAGTCAGAGACTTTGAGCATGATCCTGCCAGGGAGCTTTCTCCTGAATGATTCAATGCTTTTTGCACTTTTTTCATTCTAAATAGTAAATGTATGTAACTGTTTGATTGTAATGACCTGTACTTATATTCAATATACTTATACATACTTCCAGTTTTGTTCTTGGATTTAAGTGGATCACTGCGACGAGTAACTGCCACGCGGTAGCGTTGGCCCACATCACAAGTTCTACGCTACTCTATAACTGTATTTATACTGTATACCAACCTGTATACCAACTCGGACCTGACTCGGACACTGACTCGGACTTGGACTCGGAATCTGGTACATTTATATCTGTGAGTAATACCGACTAGCCATACATGAAGCGATCGAAGCTCTGGCGAGTCACGAGCCGACAAAGAAAAGCTCCTAACCAACGCTAACCAGCCCCTGACCAAACTCCACCTTCTTTCTCGCCATGGAATCGTCAGAGGCGGCATCCACAGAGCTCATCATTAGCCTGTGAGTTGCTAACGAATGGATTAGGAAAAATGAACTTATGGCGATTACTACAGCCAAAACGAGCTCGAAGTTCTCCTGGATCAGTAAGCGTTTCTTAAAAGCATCTTTACACAGAAAGACGCGTCCCTTCGCCTTCTAATAAACCTCTTCTAGAGCAAAAGAAAACATGGAGATCATCGAACGCAAAACGACGTGGGATACATATAAGAAATTCGAAAGTCTTTGCGATGATATCCCCCAAAGAGGAGCAATCAGGTGAGTAGTGCTGTTTTCAGACGAATCTCTGGTGGTTTAATTCATGAGTTTGTTTCTAGGATCTCGTATTTCAACGAACATATTTTCATTCAATACATGTGAACCATTAGCCATGAGATTGGACATCGATTGCTCTCTTCGTGTATTTTCAAAGCAATGAGCTTCATCAGTACCACTAATCACAGTGGTCTCACAACTGTGGGCAGTGCCAGTAAGCACTTTTTGAATGTCTCATTTATGTCTCGCTGAAATGATTTTAGCTTACGAGAATGCTCCCCAGTCGACGGCTCTGGAAGGCGACTCAGCTCTTGTAGCCTATCCTCCAGGTGCCAGCAATGAACCTACCATTGTAATCGAATGCGGAGACAACGAATCATATCCGTCATTGCTGCGCAAAGCAGACGCTTGGTTCCTGCGATTTCCTGTGTGTTTGATCAGATTTCTCAACTTCCAATTCCATACTAACACACGGGAAGCAAGTTACCGTAAGTTCGCCGGGCTTACCGTGAACTTACTATAAACTAACGCCGGCCGCAACGTAATTTCACTGTCTTAGCGCTTGTTTATGGTAATTTCACCGTAAATCCGGCGGGCTTACGGTAACTTGCTTCCTGTGACATGAGAATACAGAGGGTCCAAGGCATCATCATTGTCAACATTCACCACGATCAGCTCAAGACTGTTGATATAGAAGTGTGGATCCGTGCTGCAGTTTCTCCTGGAAGAACCTTGTACAACACCGTGACCGTTAATCAACACACAGCGGGGATGGCTTCATGGGCATTCCCATATAATATATTGTTCCCAGACGGCTCGACAATCATCCCACCTCCTTTTAATGCCCTCTTGACAATTCCCGCCACAATCATGGACGAGTGGAGGACATCCTTGTACGCTCACATGTCTTCATATGGTGCAAGGATATGAGGCAAGTAATTTGTAGTACTTTCAAGCAGATAATCGGTACTTTCTCACTATACTTATATATTTCAATTAATTAATTGAAATATGTTTTCTTGCTTACACGCTTGCTCTACCATTAGTTCAGTACTTGGCTCCACTACCGACTGGGTTATTTGTACAAAGGGAAGGGAGATTAGCGAACTCAGTCTTTCTGCCACAGAAGGGCAGAACTCAAAAGATGATGGATAACCGTCAAATATCCGGCGACAGTAGGGCGTCAGTGCAATCACATTGGTAAAGAGAATGGATTCTCAGGCACATGAGATTTAACCGCGAAGAAATCAGTGGAAACGAAGTGTTCTTTGCATTCTTCAAGTTCTCTGTGATAACTCGGATCCTTTTTTTGTTGATGACCTTGTGGTGACCGGAACCTCTTCGTTCAGTCGCTGGTGGGGAAGAGTCATAACCTGGTACTTACCGGCGGTGCAAAACAAAAAGAAACGGTACAAACCGATCATTCTGTTATCTCCCTGGCTGGGAGTCGAACCCAGCTTTCGCGCGCATACCCTGAGCAAATCAGATGTTATGACAGGCGCGTGTACTAACCGATATACTACCAGGGAGTTACTTCAAGGATAATGCTGTCTTAATCGATAGTACTTCACCTGATTGAGTCATTGCAGCTACTGTAATAGAATGAAAATAAACGAGTATGTACATGCACACAAAAGGCTGCTGTCATCTCACTCTTTATTGCCCGAGTAAATAAGTATGTCGTGTCATGCCGTGGAATAATACAAGGTGTTATGCTAGATTCTAGATGCCAATTGCTGGAGGTTATCAGCTGTGAAATGGGAAAACATGCCTCCCCGCCAGCAGCAATGTAGGTGCATTATTTAATGTAATCAATATGAACAACTACAAAGAAAATGAAAGTCGGAAGTGAAACCGTTGGTAACGCGAAGCGAAGAAAAGAAAGAAATCGCAACGGAACGAACGAAGCATTATAA
The DNA here is from genome assembly GCA_009733575.1 of Gymnopus androsaceus JB14. Taxonomy (NCBI): domain Eukaryota; kingdom Fungi; phylum Basidiomycota; class Agaricomycetes; order Agaricales; family Omphalotaceae; genus Gymnopus; species Gymnopus androsaceus. The sequence goes on from ML769577.1 coordinate 12,115, forward strand.
AATGAGTCGAAGGAACGACAATCGTATGCAATAGTGACAAACAGGTCAACAACAAACGACGTATATAGACTGGTCCGTCCGTTCGACCGTCCGTCCATAAACTCTAAGAAACACGCTGTCTCAGTGTCATTATACAAAGAAAGAGTTGTCCTCTCGACCGACTGCGATAAGCTTTCTGAAAACACATCGTTCACCAACCAACACCAGCGTCACCGTCCCAAAGGACTCGCAACACCACCACCACCACCACCCCCACTATTCAAGCTGTTACTACTCTTAATCGCCGTAAACGTCACCCCATTCCCATTCCCATTCCCCGTAGGAGACTTCCCATTCCATTCCCAACAGGAATCGCAGGCGGCTTCCTCCTCTTCGTCTGCGTAGGTGGCGGAGGCGCACTTCGTCTCGTCTGCTGTTGTGGTTGTTGTTGTTGTGGAGATGAAGGCTGGGAGGACGAGGATATAGACAGAGACGAAAGAACCAAAGTGGAATCCAACGCTTCACCGAGTCGGTCACGGTAATCGTGCGGTTGCGTCTGCGTTCGAGGATGACGATCTCGATCTCCTGTACGATCTGCAAACGCACCCTCGATATGCGCCGAATTCGCAGTACCTTGCCGGCGAGGAGCATGGAATCGTGGAGCGCGAGGGTGCTGCTGAAGGAGAATGAGGGGAAGCGGGAGAATGAGAGAATGCAATTGACGTTGGAGAGATAACTCTTTATTGGTGGCGGAGGATGTTGGCCGGGAAGAGCAGCCGACGCGACTCCGTGGAGGCTCATCGAGCTATTGTAGCTCGCATTACTGGCAGTACTCCCTCTCCGAACATTCTCGAATAATGGCGATCGAGGGGACCTCGGCAATTGTTGCCCAAGCATATCCGAATTGGTATCTCCAGGACCAGAACCCGAGACCGAACCACGGTTTTTCTTGAAATTCCATGCTTTTGCTGGGCTTTAGTGATCGTGGTCGGGGAGCATTAGGATTAGGATCGTTGTTGGAGTTGGAGATTGGGATGGAGGATACATTGACTGTGGAGGAAGATGAAACGCCGAGGCCGAGATGGGAGCGAGTCGCGTTGACTTTGTTTATCGTAAAACCATGACCTCCCGCTCCCACTCCCGTGTCGGCTCCACCCCAGCTACTGTCGCTCCCCTTATCATCATCAGCGCCGACAGAATCCTTCCTCGCCTGTGTTTGCTTAGCCTTTAAAGAAACACACCACTCTCCCTGCCAAACACCTCTCGACCAACCTCTTGGTTGTAGGATTAACATCCCTCACACGAGAACTTCGGATGAGGTTCTCAAGCATGTTTAAGATTTGTGGACGTTTATATGGGACTGAGCGGAGTTGGGTTTTGGTTATGAGGGGATGGAGGACTCGGAGGTAAGTATGACGGAGCTAGGAACAAAATATATTGAGAAATGAGAGTTTCTGACGAGAATAGGAAGATACCTACAGATTCACTATCATCATCCAAATCAGCCAACTCCCGCAAAAACACGTCTACCAACACACATAGGTCGTTGGTATAAAAGTATTCTTCCGTTCCTTTGGTTGTGAAGAGGAGGTAGAGCAGTTTTAGGACGAGAAGCTGCATGCAGAGGTCTTCTGGTGTGCGTTCTACAAGAAAGTCAGTTATATGAAGAAAGGTAAGATATATAGACGCACGAGCACGGTTCAACATGAAAATCATGTTCTCTCCAAACGTCTGAGTAGATCCTAACCGGCGCATGAGCACTCTCAGTACTCGGTTCTTGGATTCTGTCGACCGATGTGAGTTTGAGTTTGGAGCCGGAGGTGCACCGGGCTCATCGCCCAAGGACGCCACCATGAATTGTTCGTTGAGCGCCACGATGAGCTTGATGACAGAGTAATTAAACGTGTCATCTTGCATATGCCGCGTTTGCTCCACAAGGTCGAACAGGTAGTCGAGGAAAGCGTCGTCAAAAATTTCTAGCAGAGAATGGATCAATGAATGCGGTCGTTAGTGGAATATTCTGATGAGCGTACTGAGTTCCTGTATAGCCAGCTTCTGTACTCTACACATCTCGTAAAGCAGTCTAACACCTAGGCTTCGGAGTTTAGCCTCAATCGGAACCGGGACATTGGCTCCACTAGATCCACCAGCGACACCGAAATATGTATCCTCGACGTCCGAGTCGATTTCTACCAGAATATGGTCCATAAGAAGCGGTAGAAGCGGTTGCCAGCGTTTGTGCGAGCGAAAAAAGTCTGATTTTCTTCGACCAAAGCTGAGCAGGACATGGAAGCATATCAGTTGGAAATGCGGGTTGGTATTCGATTGAGCTTCAGCTGTCACAATATCGCTCATTCGTTCGGAATGGAAAGCAAAAAGCTCAGAGTCAAGGAGCATGCTGCAGGCATGTTCCAGTTGAAATGGACTTTGAAGATATTGTTCTACAAGTTCCGAGCATGAGTTGAGCTCCAACTTTTGAAATCTATACCAATTCTCACCGTGATATGCGGCGCACAGCGATAATGACCTTCTTAGCGTCAGATCTAGCTGTTCCAAAGTTGGTTCTTTTGAAATCGTCAATATATCTTCAAGTTCTATACAACATCGCTGGTCAGTACAACTATGACTTTTACCCGAATTTAATGGAAGACTAACACACCGGACCAAAATTGCTGAGCATTATCGACGAGATATACGATTCCCAGATCGTCTTCCATGGTAATCGCTGGTAGATTGACGCTTTCTCTGTAGTGGTGCGGCATGATTGTGACGGGGAGGAAGAAGCAATTGGCGCCCAAGTGCACTTAACTAAATTGGAGCAAGAGATGTTTGTATCGAAGATACAGCTGCTCAGGCTTGAAGGCGCTATAGCCAAGTGGTTACGGCGACAGATTAGAAATCTGTTCCTCTTTGAGGGCGCAGGTTCGAATCCTGCTGGCGTCGTTGGGGATATATCTATATATTGGTAGTTTTTTTCTTCAGATTACTAGCTCTAGAAAGTATTTCAACTGGAAGACAATGTGCTTCATCATTTCTCAAGCTAAGAACCTCAGTCATGGTGTGCATCTGAGACTCTGAAGGCGCTATCGCTCTTACTTCCAGCAGTATGAACAAGCACAATCATCATTCTTGATTTCCTACTCTACGCTCTCGTGAAACGAGACAATTCTTGTCAAACCATCACTTGACCATGTCCATCGCACATGCCACCGTCATTCAACCATCATCACTGGGTCTCTTACGTGAGTCCAAACTACAACGAAACCAAGCTCCTACCTAAATTATCTGTACCATTTATTCCCCGAACGACAACCATGAGTCCCATTCTTTCCAAATACTGCAGAGGTCGTATAAATGGTCTGGTCCACTTCTCGTTCGCGGAATCGCAATACCACTGATCGAAGACAGTTCAACTCCAGTTGTCTCTGCAAACTGTGGATGCGGATACCAGCGCGATGAAACCATGCTAACAAAGGCAGCATCGTCGAAATCAGTGCACCACTGAAATCCAGCTTAAGGTTGGAAAGTTTTGGGATGATAGCTGGATCAGATCTTGGTGAGTTCGCTCTGAGCAGAGCTGTGGAGAGTCGAGATGAGATCTGATGTTATGGGACTAATTTTCGGGTAGAGCTTCATGATCGCTGATGTCGAAGAGTTGTTAGAGATGGGAGAAGCTGAAGGGCAGAGACGAGGTCTGTGTCGGAAAGCCCAACTCCATGGATGGAAAATGTGGTCAGTCTGCAGGATGATTCTAGACAGAAAGGCAGCGAACAAGTCTTTGGGCCACTTTCGGTCATAGCGCCTCTGGCATGAATTACTCATGATGCTAAGCTCGTTTAAAGCAGGGAGTGTGAATAGATGATAATGCTGCATCTAGGAGACTTTGTAGATGGTCGGAGTGATCCACCATAACATAGAGAGTGTCGATTATTTTTGAGGTTTTGGGAGGATTCAGGAATGCAAAGAGATGTGGGAACCTCCGAATATGCGGTTTCCCGAAGTTTCAAGTGAACAAGATTCGGACATTTGTCCAGAATTTTGTCCAGTTTGTCATCTTTTGGATGGACCCAAAAGTCAAGGTCAGTGACCTGAGCCCACGGAATCCGGGATGCTAGACAGTCGCCTGCTAAAAGCTTTCGGAGCTTTGGTGTCTTTTGGAAAATGTCCAAGTCTTTGGCGTCGCAAGGAATCAATATTTCCAGATTTTCAAGGTTCGAGAAATTCCGATTGGGGTCGTATTCTAGATAAGCATAGATGAAATGGGTACCGTCATAGCGAAAGCTTTTCCATCGCTAACTGTGTTGCAAGAGAAGGTCCAGCACAGGAGGGCGCTGGTTGTCTGGTCCACCTTGGATATTCAAATCAATCTCAAGAGGATGTTGGTTGGACCGCACGAGGAAAAGATCAACAATAGCAATGAAAGCATTAACTATGCCTTCCCCTGATGCGATCTCTAACTCAAACCTAGACCATAAACTAGGAGATGATTTGGCAACTGAGCGCCATCGAGTGCAAGTAGAACTGAGGGAGAGTGCTGGAATGTAAGTGATGATAGGTGAAGTCAGTTTGGTTGGCCTAAGTTCGCTATCGAGGGTCCACGGGAATTCCTGGAGAAGATTCCACTCGCAGGCGTAATCAAAAACAGAGGCCAGGATCTCATTGGGAATCTTCCGGATGGGAGAAGTAAGAGATCCAAACCTGGTTTTGAGGTCCCGCAATCGTGTCTGCTGCTCCCGGATGAACAAGAGTTGAGCCTGCAGACGCGTCTCCTCGACTTCATAGTCCCCCAGATCTCTATCACATAAGAGAATAAAATCGTTGACCTCCTGAATATCCAATGCAAAAGAGTCAGCTTCTGAGAGACTCTTCGCATATATTTCTGAAGAATTCAAGTCGATTCGCGGCTTGAAAGTGGGGTTTTGGCACCTTGAGCACAACGTCGGCGTGTCAACCTGTACAGATGACATCTAGACAGATAGAAGAACTTGAAATGGGTTCAGAGTCAGACGGAAGATAGATAAGCCTACTGACCTATACTCAATACCTGATGATAATGAGAGAAAGAAACAGAGGCGCACAGCGAGCGCCTACTATTTCTTTCTAGCGCTCAGATTCATTACTCAGTCTCGCACGAAATCCTTAATGAAAGAAACCGACTTCACTACAACTTCACCATATTGTTCATTACTGTTCATTAAGTTTCGAGATTCAGTCGGCTACAACAGATGCAACATAAGAGAAGGCAAGATCGCCAATACAGTCACGTCCGCGAAACCAGTGCGTCTGAGATGGAGGCTACGCTTACGCTCATACTTCCGTCACGTTCTCGATTCATTCTACTGAATATTCTTCTACCTTCTGTAAACGAGATGATTCTTGACGAACGAATCCCTTGTGCCCCAGCGTTGTCCAACACTCATTCCAATCATCATTGATTGAAGTCTCTTCACTAGTACCAATAGAATCGAGCGCCTGACTACTAAATTCCCGTATCATTCGTTCCACGAACGACGACCATGAGTCCCATTTTATCCAAATATTGCAGAGGTCGATAAATCGTCTGGTCGACTTCTCGTTTGCGGAATCGCAGAACGACTGATCGAAGGCAGTCGACCCCAGCCGTCTCTGCAGCTTGCAAATTAGGGAACCAGCGTGACGAGACCATGCTAACGAAAGCCATATCGTCAAAATTCCGGCCGTTGAAATCCAAAGAGAGATAACGCAATTTGGGAACAAGATGTGAGTTGGACCGGATGTGTGTAGTGTGACCAGAACTGCGAAGGCACGATATGAAATCCGGAGTTATGGGACTAATTTTCGGAAATGCTTTATAATCACAAATCTTCAAAGTGACTAGAGATGAGAGAAGCTGAAGAGCAGTGATTAGGTCGGTATCAGAAAGTCCGATTCGTTCAAGGACAAAGGTGGTGATCCTACAGAGTGATAGGGACAAAAACTTTGCGAAAAGGTGTTGAGGCCACTTTCGGTTATAACTTTTACATCTGTATCCAGCCAAGACACGAAGTTCAGTTAAAAAGGGGAGTGAGAATGATGAAAATGCCGCCTCTAGCAGCCCCTGAGGAGTATCACAGTCATTGACCGTAATATGGAGGGTGTCAATTGTGTTGGAGGTTCTGGGAGGTAAACATGAAGACATAAGGTGTCCTGAGTCTGAACATTCCACAAGTCTGAGAAAGGTGAGATTAGGCAATTTATCCAGGATTATTTCCAATTGCTCATAGGATGCACAAAGGTTAAGATCGGTGACCTGAATCCAGGAGGGTATCTGGGACGATACCAGACCAGGATCATATATTGTAAGAGCTCTGATTTTAGACGATTTTTGAAAAACATCCAGGTCATCAGTGTGGATGAGATTTGTGAATTCCAATATGTCCAAAACAGGGAATTTATGTGCAAGGGTGGGTTCATAGTCAAGATGAACAGAGATGGCATGGTCACCATCATAGAGGAAGCTTTTCCATCGCCGACTGTGATCCATGAGAAGATCCTAGTACGATAGGGCGACTGGTCCTCTGCTTCCATCTTAGGATATTCAAATCAATCTCAAGAGGATTTTGGTTAGACCGCACGAGGAAAAGATCAACAGTAGCGATGAATGTATCAAGCTACTCCAGGTTCCGCGTATTCCGCTGAGATCTCCAATCTGAGTCTAGACCATAAACTGGGGGATGATTTAGCCACCGAGCGCCATCGAGTGCAGGTGGAACTGAGGGAGAGTGCTGGAAGGTAGGCGATGATAGGCAACGTCAGCTCAGTCGGCATTATGGTCTCTGTCGATGCGCCACGGGAATTCCTGAAGAAGATTCCACTCGCAGGCATAATCAAAAACAGAGGCCAGGATCTCATTGGGAAGTTTTCGGATGGGAGAAGTAAGTGAGCGAATCCATGGTTTTGTGGTCCCGCAATCGCATCTGCTCCTCCCGGATGAACAAGATCTTGGAATGCAAACGCATCACCTTCGAGCTTCAGTAGTCCTCCAGATCTCTTGTCGCATGAGAGAATTATTTCATTCATCCTCCCCAGTTTTTAGCGCGAATGGTCCATATTCTGAACGGAGTTTCGTGTATAGTTCGGAAGCATTCAAGTTTACGCGCGGTTTCAAAAGCCGTAGTTTGGCACCTTGAGCACCATGTCGGCGCGTCAACGTGTGCGCAGATAGCATCTGTAGAGAGTTTGAAATGGTTTCAGAGTCGGACAACGAAAGACTAGCTGACCTGGTCCGACTCCGCGTAGTGGAAGAAAGAAAGAAAACTGCGCGCGACGAGCGCTTATTCTTCTTTCTGCGCCAAATGATTCACTACAAACACTGCATGCCAAAGACTGCTTGCTATCCACCTTGCTCGCTCTAGGCAAGAAATTCTCCACTATAAATGTGGAATCGGAATTGCACATGGAACAAGTCAAAGCTAAGTACAACCTTCCAGCGTTGCCCTTCTCGAGAACACCAAGTGGTTCTAAAGACACAGGCCCGGATATGTAGTCCTCGTCTAGTCCTCTTACTCACCTCAAAAAGTACACAGTTCGAAACCTACCTTGCGCCATACCTAATCAACCCGAAAATAGGTATGACGCCTGATCCTTGAGGTCAAGTTCTGCTCGAGTATTCGGCTCTGCATGGTGAGCCATGACGATATGCAGGGCTGCGATCTTACCGGCTGCTCTTTCTTTGCACTCGCGCATGCTAAGTATAGAGCATAGGGCGTTGCGCATGCAGTCTGATCGGGGTTATTCAACGCATTTTCTGTATTGTTTGTCGCTCGCATGAAGTTCACATAATGATGTGCTACAGAAAATCGACTGATTATCATACACCATAGAAAAAACTTCAACCGACCTCCTGTTGGCCTCCTATCGTTAGGACCGCTGCATCCAAGTCGTTCTCCAGAAATATCTACTGTCAGCTGACAGCTTTGGATGTTCTTCCGCTCGGTATAGCAGCGTTCCGCTCTTCGTTGTTTCAAGAGCTCAAGAAATCACCAGAGCAGTCCAACGCTATTGGGTCTAATTATCACTTATTTCGAATCAAAGGCCATCCAATAGAAATCCTATGCTGATTCAACCAATAGCGTCCTCGTTGATAGATTGCAAATATCAAGTCTTTCAGCTTCTCAATTCTCTCAGTACAGTGGCAACACTTCGCTTCTCCCCCGACTGATGGTCGCAACTATTCGCAGTCGAAATCACCTTGCATATCAACTCGTGGTGGATTTGACATGACCATGGACGTGTCAGATCTTCTTCTTGTTGTCTTAACGTGATTCCAATAGGGTGCTATACTGCGGACTATTTTAAAGCAGATGAACAAATTACAGGCTCTTCACATAGGACCATCTGGCTGGTTACCTTCCTTTCTTCCTCCATGTCACAACCAGGACTAGCTCCGCTGTAAGTATTTTTGAAACGTTCCTCTGTCCGTACATGGAATTAAGCAAGTCAAATATCAGAATTGGACCATTCGTAGTCGGCGCTTACTTGAATGCCATTTTATACGGAGTGAGGTCGTTTTCGCGCTTTGATATTGGTTCTAACATTGACCTTACAGGTTCTTCTTGTACAAGTAAGCCACCAGCACCGAAATCAAGGACGTAGAATCAAACATCTGTGATTCGTTACAGGCGAAGACCTATTTCACTGTGTGTAAAGGGTATGCGGATATTTAATTGACCTTGGAGAAACTATTGCTCAAAATTCTTACAGCGACAAACTTTGGGTTCGATATCTTGTGCGAAGCATCTGTCTTGGTGGCATTTTCAGGTCATGATCACTTACTCCGTGTATAACTTCAAGGTCCACTTTCTCATTATCGCCGAAACGGTCAATGTTGTCATCGACTTTGGGCTGATATGGCAGCCTCTCATCACGGAAAATGGTGAGATATCTTTTTTTAAGCGATTCGCAACGACTAGAAAGAAAATAGGCACTTCACGGGCACTTGAAGTTTCTCCCATAGGTACGTCGCGTATACTGCGCACCAGGGTCCTACCTTAACTGAACCTTTTTGTCCGGTATAGCGTTACGTGCCGGTGCGTATCTCCTTCGAATCAGGCTTCTATCTGCTGAATCATCGACCTCTCACAGACCCGGTGGTGACCGTAAGTGTTTTAACCTCAGTTAACGCGTCAGCTTAAACTAAATCTACCTCCTAATGCAGGCTGTTGTTTCCACAGTGGTTGAAATCTACATGGGCTGGCGCATTCGACAGTTGACTTCTTCTAATCTTCTTTTTATGTTGATAATGTTCTTGGCCTTCTCATCCCTGGGTAAGCATTCGCCTCCAAACATTAAACACGTCTTCTAATTCATTTACAAACAGTGGGGGGAGTGTCAAGCACTATCTTCGTATCCCTGATGCCTGAATACTCTCGGTTCAGGGAGTTCCAATGGGCAATATTGACTTGGCTAATCTCGTCTGCAACAGCCGACATTGTTATAGCCGTCTCCCTTGTAATTTACCTGGTAGGTAACCCGCTTTTTATGCGGGTTTGAATATGGAGACTCATTTACTGTAAAGATAAAGAACTTCAGAGGCAGCTTCGAAGCAACAGATACGGTAATTGACCGAATCATCTTTTAGTTTGTAAACCTTTTCATTTACTCAACGCTGGTACTGAACTTCACTTAGTCACAGTCCAAACTGGAGCATTGACGTCTATTGCTGCAATTTCCGACTTCTTGACGTTCGTCTTAACGGTACGTGAATTAAAAACCTCCGATATCGCCCAAATAACCTAACCAATCTTTTATCAAAGCGTTCCACTCTGTACGTATTTCTCAAAGATCTCTTTCTCCTGTTTTGTGCTGAACGTATATCATAGCCAATTCATTTGGGACCTTCCACTTGGAAAGTTCTACACCATTTCTCTTTTGTCGAGGTGAGGTCTACTACCTCTTGCTAGCTCTCTCTAGGCACTAAATCAATTTTATAGCCTTAATGCACGCGTGAAATGGCAACAAATGCTCACCAAGGATAGGACTCCTTCCATGCATGAACTGGGTCTCAGGATTCGCATCCCTTATTCCCGAGAAACTCCATGGGAATCTGGCAATGGCAATGTACATCGGGAAATAAAAAGAGAGGAAATGAGTAGAAATTGGTTTTAGCGGATACTGTATGTGGTAGATGTATTTAATCTATCAGCGAACAAAAACAAGAGTACTGTACTAGTTCAACTGTATTCATTAACCCATTATTCCGTTCCCCACATACGACCACTCAACGCCATGTAGTGGCATGCGAATTACTTCGAGTTCGTCGGCTGCAGAACCTCATTACGACCGAGAGCAAACACTCGACTCCCACTGTCGTTTCCACGAATTGCGATCGGGAGAAATGGCTATCAGAAGACATTATATCGATGGACATGCTGAAATTTCCAAGGGATCTTGGTAGTAACGTACAAGGAAGAGATTAACAGTAGCGATAAAGCCCTCATGTCTTCACTAGATTTGGGCCTGGACCATAAATTTAGACTAGGTATTAGTAGAAGATGATTTAGTCACCGAACGCCATCGAGTGCAAGTAGAAACGATTCAAACGAGAGAGTGTGTAGGAAGGCAAGCGATGATAGGCGACGTTAGCTTAGTTGTCGGTTGGTAAGATTAATATCTTCTGATTCTCCACGGGAGTTCCTGAAGAGCATTCCACTCGCAAGTATAATCAGATTTGAGGCCAGGACTTCGTTAGAAGTTCTGCGAAAGGTTCTAGAGGTAAGGGAGAGAATCCTCGTATGGGTGCTCACTCGCATCTGCTGCTCCCGGATGAATGAGATATGGGACTGGAGACGCGTCACCTCGGCTTCATAATCTTCCGGGTCTCGCATAGAATCTTATCGTTGAGTCCTCAGACTCCGTAAGTACTACGGAGATTGAGGAGGTCGATTTGAAGTGAACCTTTGGCTCTTTGAGCACAAGGTGGTGTCGGACGTTATAAGTATAGCAGGAATATCAGAAAGAACGCGTGCTGAATGAACAAGAACGCGTACAGACGCGTATGTTCAGGAGGCGGCGGGTCACGTTTTAATTGTGCTAGGCGCTTGCTTTTAAGCGCTTGTTCGCGTTGTTCTTTCTGAAATTCATCATCTTTGTGGCTGCTAGCCAACCCAAGACTCGGCCATCCTTCTCCTAAGCTCTCGTCATGCCCGCAGAACTGAAAGATCTACTATCTGATGATGTTGGTTGGTTCAATCTTCCAAGTATCGCGACTGACATCCATTAGGATCCAAGTATAACTCTAACTGGATTATTAACATCTGCTGTCCACGATCAGGAACCTCCCTATACATTGGAAGGCATTCTTGAAACGCTGAGAAATTCAGATTTAGCTTGCCACTTGGTATGCATGCCTGATTTATCTTTTCTGGCCTCATAAACGTCGCAGGATCCTCTCAATTCTCTCTCGATTCTTCTTCCGTGTCCTGATCCAGCAGTAGACTCTCTTCTGGATCTGATGTCCGCAGAATGTAGCGCAAAAGAGATCATCATTGCTTCCGAGGAGAACCTAGAACGGTTACATCGAGCAGCGGTATTGGACGAAGAAGATGAAGCCGAAGATGACGAAGAAGGTCCCCCAAAAGATCTTGCAATCAGCGCGCAAGTACTGCGTCTTGTCAGATTATTCTCAGGTGAGCGCAGATGTGCTGGTATGACTGCAATCATTGAGCTCCTTCAGTGATCATCAAAGTTCCATTTCGGCGGAAATCAGCAGCAGAGATGATCAAACCATTCATACCTGAACTACAGTCTACGATTCGAATCACTGGAGGCAAGTTCTCGAAGGAATCGGGTCGGGAGACTATCTTACATTCTGCGAGACTGGTTGACCGAATCTTGGAATGGACACAGAATAAGGACGGAGTGACGAAGGAAGAGATTGACGCTTGCAAAGTGAGTTTCTTTTTTTGCGATGTATTCTGGTGGTCTGAAATATGACCAGGATATTCTTGTACCTTTTGTTGAATCGGTTGTAGACTCTCTAGTTCACTGTATTCATGCCTCGTTAGCCAAGAGGGCTTTCAAACAGTGCTTTCCCAGACTAGGCCTTCGAGAAAATCTGGACTCTGGTTGGGAGGAAAATGCAGAGGCCGTGAATGCTGCTATTGTACGTATCCGATGCTATTAACTACACGAGAAACTAAAGGCGTCTTCTAGTCCTCTCACAGTCGTGCTGGAGATCTGCTAGAACTACTGTACAATCGAGAAGCTCCTCTCGTATTCTTGAGCTCACAAACAGCTTACATCTCCCGAGCCTTCATACTCGGAAAAGAACTTCTCCCTCCTCCTTCCAATCGTTATCGCCTCAATCCAAGCCAACACTCTCCTCGATGAATCTCTCTCCTTTCTGCTCCTCCATCTCTCTCAGACCCATACATTAGGAAGAGAGCTCGAACCAGAGACCGTCATACCTCTGTGCACTATCCTCCCTGGACTAGCTAGTGCCCATCCGGATGCCTTCATCCGGCACTGCACCTTCCGTGTGCTTGGGTTAGTCCTCACAGTAGCACCGGTTCCGCTAAGGATGCAAATTCTCCAAGACCTCGCGAGCGACAAATCTATGCCACAAATGCGCGTAGCCGTCATTGGGTTGGTAAAGGAGGCAGTTTTACAGGCTCTGACCAAAGCTGAAGCAGCGGGAGCTTCGCAGTCTTCAAACCTGTTAGCTTCCCCTCGGTTCTTGCAAACGTTTGGGCCTATTTTGTTTCATATCAGATCCTCCCGATTTGTTCGCCGATTCCAAAAAGCCACTGACAGTGAAGGAAATTGAGGAGTCGACGAGTTGCTTCGGCTTGCGGAGTGTCCTGGCGTTGTATTTTGTGGTTGAAATGAGGGATGTAAAGAATCGGGTGGGTAATGTTCTCGTTCGTCGTTACTGGCACCGTATTCTGATGATACGTCCTGTCCTGCCTGTAGACTGGAATCCGCGATCGTGACAACCAAGCCAACATAGAGCGCTACTCTTCTTGCTCCGATGCGAGCAGCTCTTCCAAAGTGGATCGAGGCAGTAGAGCTGGAGGAACAGAACCACTCCGGTAAGGGGATGCTTTCCGTGCTCGATGGTGTATACGAATGTTGCTAAGCTCGATTATAGGCCATAGTGCAAATGCAGCTCATCTGCATTCTCATGCTGTAATACCGTTGGTGTCGCTGAAAATGGGCTTGGAGAGGATCGACGAACAGAGGAAATCTCTGTAAGATTCTTCTATTAGGATATGGCTCTGTGAAAAGCAGTCCTCTACCTAGTGGAATTCTACTTTTGGAAGTTTTGGAGCTCGAGCGCGCGGCAGTCCTCTTCCAATTACGCCAGTTCGATAAGCAATGCCTCTCGTATCAAAAATAGAACGACGATGAACTTGCAAGTTGCTTCAAGGCGCTTTTTTCAATTCTTTCTTTTTCCCTGAGCGTTGATGATATTGATGCGCCCTCCACATATTTGTCTAACACCAACGCTCGTCTTCCTTTAATTTTAATTTTTTTTAGTCAGACTCTATTTTCTAAGTGCGATCAACTAGCGGCGGCGCCTAATTAGACGCCCATGCCCATATACTAACTTGCATACACCGGCTATCCTCCGTTTTTGTGAATTGGATTCATGAATCGGTCAGTGCAGTGTGTAATTCACGTTTGGATTATGCATCCGGAAGTTTTCCGTTCCAGAGAAGAGCAATTTCTGTCTTTGTCGTAGAGGTATTTAAAGGATGTCGCATTTCCCTCTATTTTCCCAACAATCCTTTCACCTCAAGTTCTAAATCTAACAACTTCATAATGGCTACAACTACCAGCAAAAACCAAAGCTCCCTAGCCCTCTTCCAACCTGCCCATGTTGGAAACATGTTGCTCCAGCACCGTATAGTAATGGCTCCTCTTACGCGCTTCCGAGCTACAGCAGAACACGTCCCGCTCCCTATTGTCGCTGAACACTATGCTCAACGCGGGTCGGTTCCTGGAACGCTCCTCGTTACTGAGGCAACCCTAATCGAACACGAAGCAGGAGGATACGCTCACGTTCCCGGTATCTGGAGTGATGAACAAATTGCTAGCTGGAAGAAGGTCGGTATCTGTTCTATATATCCAAGTATTTCTTTAAGACTTTTATTCCATAGGTTACTGCCGCCGTCCATGCCAAAGGATCTTTCATTTTCCTTCAAATTTGGGCTCTTGGACGCGCCGCCGTCCCAGGAAAGCCCGGCATGGAACCCGACTATCCCTATGACTTTGTTTCTGCCTCCGACATTCCTATGGATCCCTCATCCACCGAGAAACCCCGTCCCCTAACTATATCCGAAATCCAGAAATACATTGGCTGGTACTCGATTGCAGCTAAAAACGCCGTCGAGCGAGCAGGGTTCGATGGTGTTGAAATTCACGCTGCGAATGGGTAATTATTCAATTCATAGAATCTACGCTAGAAGCTGACGACTATCAACAGGTACTTGCTTGATCAGTTTTTGCAGGACGTGAGTAATGCGAGGGAGGATAGTTATGGTGGTAGTGTGGAGAATCGGGCGAGATTTGCGTTGGAGGTTGTCGATGCTGTGGTCAAAGCTGTTGGGCCTAGTAAGACGGCGATTAGGATTAGTCCGTGGAACACTTTCCAAGGTTGGTTACTAATTTTGTTATTAGCTCGGGTTCCAGTTGACTGACTTGAAATTTCACAGGAATGAAAATGAAAGATCCAAGACCCACCTTCAAATACCTCGTACAAGAAATCAAGAAAGCCCATCCTACGCTTTCTTACATCCATTTTGTCGAGCCTCGTGCAGATGGGTTCGACATTTTAGATGATGTACCAGACCACGAAAACAATGATTTCATAAGGGAAGTTTGGACGCAGCAGGGGAACGCAAGATGGTCTATTACTGCTGGAGGATATGTCCGTGAAAGCGCAATTTCGGCGGCGGAGAAGAATAAAGGGAATTTGGTCGCTTTCGGGAGGTTGTTCATCGGGAATGTGAGTTTCAATTTGGTTTTGGTTTCGTGCAGTGAGACTGATATAATACTATCTAGCCCGACCTTCCTTACCGCTTGGAGCACGATATTTCTCTTAACAAACCTGATAGGACTAAGTATTATGCCCCCAACTCGACTGCACCAGAAGGATACACGGATTATCCGTTTGCGTTGAAGCAATAGAGTAGATCGTTGACTCTGGCTAGAAACAAGCAATCAATTAATTAATGTTTTAGAAATAACATAGACAACTTGTTGAATCTTATTGATATGTTTGGATTCTACATATTAAATGCTATTTTCGGAGGCCAGACGGTAGCTAGCGTAACTGACAAGTAACTGACGGAAAAATCGCGCAGAACATACTGATCATTCGATTTGACAGTAGTACTGATATCGTCGTATTCGTTGTCATCTCGCTTTTCATCTCTCCATCTTCCTTCCAACGCTCAAAGTTCCAAGAGCAATGTAAGCACACCTGTTGACCTATCCGTATTTATCCGCTTTGTCTTTGGCTCAGTAGCATCACAAAATCGAGGTGATTGCTCTCGCGTCAGAATCTTCCTAGGGTGCACGGTTGGGTGTACGGTTGGGTGTCTTCCGGATATTCCCCATCATAATTCTACCCACAAAGAATTATCCTTGGATTTCGAAGGGTTCGCTACAAGCTGGATTGACCCGGCGCGAGTATTGATGACAGTTGTGTATCTCCGAGTCGTCGAGTCGTCTCGTTCTAGTCTCATTGGTGTTCGCTCTCATCCATCCGCGATCAGCACAGTTGACAACGACTCAATACTTTGAAGCAGGTGTAGGATTCAAGGTGTTACTGGTGTCGGTAGGTTGTCGGTAGGCGTTGATTCACATTAGAATGATGAAAATGAAAGTTGATTTGGATGTATTCCTAGCCACAGACCAGCCACAGAACGCTCATCCGCAAATCTGCATTCCGAGGCTGTGTGTCCCAGAATAGGCCTTGTGTGTTGAGTAACATAGCCCGGGCCCCGAAGGGCAAAGTGACCCTTTGCCTGTAGGGAGCCGATACCAATGAGGTAAAATCGTAGCAAAAACAGCTTTGGCCTCCCACATGTGTCACGGTAACTCAAATCAAACCACGAATTCAATCAAGATGTCCTTTTTTGACTTTGGGAGGTCACCTATTTCGGCGACACAGCTTTTTGCTTAGAGGCATTTATATCGAGAATTGCTCGACAGGTTGTATCGAGCTGCTTCCTGTCGAAAACGTTCCATAGTGGAGATCTACTCTGTGAGCAGACTCTTTTCATCGTATCGGAAATCGAACGCGCTATGTATCGTTATACTTTTCGTGAGTTCAATTCTTTGTTCCTCATTTGACTTGAACTCATTGGCTTGTACCTTAGGATCGGACGAGTCTTCCTCTGCAGTGCCTGAGGCCGATTCGACGTTAACGGAATATAAACACCTGTTCACTCTTTTCATCGTACTCCAACTCTTCAGTCTCGTTAGCATGATCATCATCCTGCTTACCGCGTCTGTTTCTTCCCTGGTCAAAAAGCGACATCTGAGCTGGTCGAACTTCACTGCTACTTGGATCTTCTCCTGTATCTCATACAGGTATGTCCATCATAGCTAACCCTGGATCCCATTTGGGACACTGTTTCTTTAGTCTTCTAGTAGGGGCTCCAATAACGTGGCAACCTAAATATGCCCTCTGCCTGACACAGGCCGCATTAGTCTACACTGTCCCTACGCTGTGAGTTCCTCTCTTATTTTGATCCGTAGTAGGACACCCTCTTATCATCAAAATCAATAGGACTGCTTGCTCTACCCTCGCTCTTGTTATACAAGTGAGAAGACAGATATATGTTTACAAATTTTGAAATAGCACTTACTTAAATCTTCAGATTTTGATTACGGTATGCTCTTTTGCCACAACCTCTCCCAAAAATGCCGGTTCTGCGTCGCATAGATTGTCGACGTTTGTCGTAAGATCTTTGCCTATAACTTCATCACTTCGTATTTGATATTTCGATGCAAAGCTCTTCGTATTTCCTTACCTATGCGGGGGAGGGATGTTTGTCTTGTCCTTGACCATTGGACTCAAGGATAGGAGTGTAGTAGCCAGAGCCCCGGGCGGATTTTACTGCAACATGACAAACACTCTTCCGTGAGTCACTTCTTTTTTTCAAACTATCACCCTCCTATCCCCCTCCTAAGCCCTGTTTAGAGGAAGACTGTCCGCAGTCATCGTCACTGTGATTATGATCATCTGCATCTATCTGGATGTTTATATCTGCGTTATTCTACGCAGACACTGGCATATAGTCTCCGGCAACTTGCAGGCCTCACTTGCGACAGTGATGAGAGTGTTAGTTTTTAGTGCGGTCTCGGTAGTGGCTGTTATGTGAGTTTATCTTCTTGGGTGCTTAACCCTATGTGCTGATTTTCCTCCTTTATCAGGCTGGGCCTCGTTTTCTTTTTCATGCCACTAAGTAAACATGGACCTGGATTGGAGCTCGTTCTGTCTCTCCGTGAGTCCTTCTGCCTATTCCTCTGTCTCACTCCCTACTCTTCATGCTAATTTGAGCCTCACTGATGATGTCTTCCTTAGTTTCGTTCGGAGTGGTGTTAGTCTTCGGTACTCAGAAAGACCTTGTTCAGTCCTGGAACACTGGATTCCAAGCATGCTTTCATTCAATTCAAACAGGCTGCCAAATGCTGATCTCACTTCAACGGCAACCCAGAAGACATGGAATGAGGCCGTACAGTATTAGCAGTCAGGAAAGCATGATTACTCAGACCAGCGTAAATATTACTTTGGCGTAAAGCTGTGTGGTGCTTAAGCTTGCTATCCTGGACTATTCACTCTCCCACTTTCTCCCCTGGCTGTGTACCTTCTTGCCCTTCATCTCGAATACATACCATCTTGCTGCATCCTGGATTTCCTTCATTTCTTCCGAATTAAGTATAGTAGTACATACAAAACTTTGTCTTAAATTTGAATGTTGGAGAGAGTCCCGAGAACCAACCGCCGCCCACGGCGGTGCATGCGCAATTATACACTATCTTGTCCACAGTACTGGATATCAGAATAAAAGGTTGAATTATCATCATAGTGAAGCTCAATGTGTCAAAGTGAGCAGGTATGTGGAGCGTCAGGGTCTTATAGTAGGAACATAGTAAGTAGTACCTCCGTATACACTGGAAGGCATTCTTCAAACACTGAAAAATTCAGATTTGGCTTGCCACTTGGTAGGCATGCCTGATTTACCTTTTCCCGGCCTCATAAACGTCGCACGATCTCTCTCTCAATTTTTCTTCCGTGTCCTCATCCAGCAGTAGACTCTCTTCTGGATCTGATGTTCGCAAAATGTAGTGCAAAAGAGATAATCGTCGCTTGCGAGGAGAACCTTAGTAGAACGGTTACAGCGAGCAGCGGTATTGGATGAAGGTAAAGCCGAAGATGACGAAAAAAATTCTCCCCAAAGATCTTGCAATCAGCGCGCAAGTGCTGCGTCTTGTCCGATTATTCTCAGGTGAGCGCAGATGTGCTAGTATGACTGCAGTCATTAAGTTCTTCAGTGATCGTCAAAGTTCCATTTCGGTGGAAATCAGCAGCAGAGATGATCAAACCATTCATACTTACTTGGAAGTGAGTATCTTCGATTTCGACAGTGTCGCTTTTCGTAAGATTTCCATCTTCCTTCCAGCGCTCAGTGTTCCTTTCCAGCTGTTGTTCAATGGCTATCCTATCCTTACTCGGTGCATCCCTTCTTTATATATGGCACCGCTGGTACTGGACCAAGATCTTCTAGGTACGAAGATACTGCGTGGTTCCCGGTGCTTGTGATCCTGGGAATTGGAGGAAAGAACTTGAAGGACGTCTGGAGTCTTGAATCCACTGGGTAACTTTAGAAAGTTTCTACTGTGCTGTTCTGTTTATCTGTCGCCAGCAATATCGCAGCTGCTTTCTACTTGATTTCGTTAAACATCCAACTGTTCATCCCGATTTTGATGTTCGTTCCCCGATACTTTTCTTCCACAGTGGCAACAGTAATGTAAACACATTAGTTCACCTATACGCATTTATCCGCTTTGTCTGGATCAGGATCAGTACTGATTCTGCTCCCTTCTACAGTGTACTCCCAATCGCGATAGTTGGATCCCACAAATTCTACGATGCGCTCGAAAACTTCCTTGGACTAGTTGGATAATGGTGTTCAGCTTTCATGTTATCTGGAATATCTGATCTTCAGAAATCATCAATTTTCCGAGTACCCAATCCCTATTTAGAATGTTTCCAAACAGTGACCGCGGGTCTAGCCGCCATTGCAGCCCCTGTAACTTCGTTCGCTCTTATCGTTCTCATATGTCGTAGATTTGGTTTACTGGGCCTGTAGCAGATCAAACGGGCGATATTGAATTCGAAGCGGCGTTTGTAGTTACCTCTCTGTTGTAAGAAATCAGACTGAACATGAGCGCGTAACATACTATCGCTATCGTTTTGGGGCAATGTCGCGGCTCTCACTTTCCCTGCGATTTCGTTGTTCATCCCTTGAATTTTGATGCTCGTTCCCCGATACTTTTTTACCATCGCGGCAACTGCAATGTACGCCGGTGTTCATCCGTCTTTTTCTTCGGATCTGTGTACATCACCAACTCAAGGTTATTCTCTCGTGTCAGAATCTCCTAATATTAAACTATATTCTAGAAGGTAGAAAGTGATTATAATTTTTTAGTATCAATACCTGCAATTTTTCCTTGCTACATCATCTATCCGCCAGGAACTAGGGGGAAATAGGGACAGAGTTCGCATCTACCGATTCAAGCTCGCTTCTACGGGCAACGGCAAGAGTAGAAACTGTCATGTCCACAGTTGCATAGGGAGCGCATGTGTCGGAACAGGTAGCATGCCATTGCATTTTCAACAACAAGGTGTGGCGACAATGCGAATTGAACGATATCCGTCTGGAATGAAGGGTGCAAGGAGGACAACCAGCTCTACGAATGCTCGCTACCATAGCAATTCTGGAGATATATATATAAAACGTTAGGCAGTAAATAATGGGGTTTAGTAACTCACAAAATATGTCTCTGTCCATCGACTAAACAGGATTTTTGAAAAAGCTGGGAGGTGTTGACCTAATATGAGAGATTTTGTCTTGGCTCTCAACCCCACCGGCGTCTCGTCCAGCGGAAGCTGGGTGTTCTGATACAAGCGATACGCTATAGCAATATATATTGAGGCAGGATAGACAAAACCTATGACTGCCGGTGCAATACTTGCGAACGCTGTAGCTTGTGAATCATCCGGTACACAATACATCCCAATCAGCCTGGTATATGAGCCAGTAGCTGCATTTATACACAACCCACAAAAGTGAGCCAGAAAAAAAAGTACGTCCTCACTATGAGGGTGTTGTTGATGTAGATTGCCCGTAATCGCAGGAAAAGAAGAAAAGTTGTGCTCGCAACGCCAGTTACAAACAGTACTGAGAACATCGTACTAGCTGCTGCACAAGCGGGGGCAGTGGCTGTTGTAACATAGGCTCAGTCTAAGTGTTTTCTTTGAAGAATGGAGGAAGGTACAAATGATGCCAACGGAAGCAGCTTCCATGAAAAGGAGAGAAACCACCGAGATCCTACAAATAAAAAGTGAGCATCTGACTTCTTGAGAAAAGGCAAGTTATACAGACCTTGAAACGAAGTAAACAATAAGAGGCAGCCTGAGCCTTCCATTGAACAACATGTCAAAGTCGAAAAGACAATGGCTAAGTACATCCCAAGACGCTGCCTGAAAACAACGGAATCAACAATGGATGAAGGAAGCACGATGAAAAAAATGACTATTACCGCCACACAGCCAATGCACATATAGGTGAAGTACTTTAGCATTTTCTCCACTTCAGGAGGCAAAGAATCTTGAGACAGAGTTTCCTGAGGCTCTTGTGTGGGGACGAAGGCTTTAAACGACGACATCCATGAAGTGGAAAGAGACCGGCTGCGTCAGTGATCATTGATCTGTTGGATATGCTCTGCTTACAATCTACGGTTGTTGTCGCTGCGCAAATGATCCGTTAGGCGTATTTAGAATCGACTTCGAAAACACTTTGCGGAAATACTAACCGTAGAAATCTTGCGATTCGGGCCCAATCCGGACCTGCAAAAACTTCGGACACATCGGGCCGCATGGCCGTATTGCTCTTGAACCACTCATGTCACGAAATTGTGCACAATAAATAACGTCGTTGCTTTTGAAGCCATTATCGGTTCATAAATCGGACCTGATTCCTATGCTTCTCTTCCGCCAGCTTCCACCTCCGCCTCGAAGCCTCGAAAACTAGCCTTGAACTACAAAAATAGAATCTTAGACCTGCTCGATAGTTCACATCTTTGAGATTTTACATCCCGTCCTTGGTACTCGATGGCTCTTTGGGTACGTGTAACTCTTAACCACCAAAAATTCGCCTCTCATTGCTGTGCTTTTCTTCTTGTCCTCTTACTCATTCTTCGTGTTCTCAAACTCCTACCAAAAACACGATAGCACATCTGTCTATTCTCCCTCACTTGCAACATTTTCAACTGTTCCCAAACTCGTCAAAGGCCCTAACTCTGGGAAGTGGCAGTGGGAGCTACGTCTCATTCAGGTCAATCGAGGTCGCCATTCCCGCCATGGCAAAGAAGGATGTCCGTCACGTCGATACGACAAGTGGAAGGCTTGGGCAAATTGGCTCTGGATCTGCTTTGTGGGTGGGTATGACAGAGACGGAGCCACAAGTCGAAAATTGCCCTGGTTCACTTGAATTAAATCGTATACAACACAAATCTTCTTTCCTTCGTTATGATGCACCTATCCTTCGTCAATAGCGAACCAATATGCATTGCTGTCCTTCGTCTCCCTAGGTTGACTAAAGCGCGACTCATGATTTGTGAAAGCACATCCGGATTCCAACATTGTGTTGGAATTCGGAGACCATGGATTACTCGGGCTCGTTCACTCTTTGCCACTCCCAGGAAGCTGCGCGAGGTTTTTACGGGGTCCTCTCATAGTTATTGTCATCTCGCTTTTTGTAAGATTGATCTCTCCATCTTCCTTCCAGCGCTCAGTGTTCCTTTTCAGCTGTCCTTTTCAGCTGTCGTTCAGTGGCTACTCTATCCTTACTCGGCAAGCCTCCCTTCTTTATATACGCCGTTGGTGCTCGACCAAGGTCTCCTAGGTACATTGTACAAATGTATTGGGCGGTTCCCGGTGCTTGTTCTTTCTTGCCGCCTTGGGAATTGGAGGAAAGAACTTCGATGACTGTGCCGCCATCTGAGCCAGTCGACTCTACATCGTGGATTTGTGTTCACGTACTCTCCGCTGGTGTCTGAGTTTACGATTTACTTTCATCCGAGTGTTTCAAGGAGTAGGGCTACGATGGCTCCAGCATCGGAGGTCTGCTGGAAGCAGTCTTGAATCCACTGGGTAACTTATGCGAGTGGTAGCTCTTCCAAAGTGGATCGAGGCAGTAGAGCTGGAGGAACTGAACCAGTCCGGTAAGGGATGCTTTCCGTGCTCCATGGTGTATACGAATTTTGCTAAGCTCGATCATAGGCCGTAGTGAAAATGCAGCTCATCTGCATTCTCAACCATTAAGTTGGTCTCGCTGAAAATGG
The DNA here is from genome assembly GCA_009733575.1 of Gymnopus androsaceus JB14. NCBI lineage: Eukaryota > Fungi > Basidiomycota > Agaricomycetes > Agaricales > Omphalotaceae > Gymnopus > Gymnopus androsaceus. The sequence continues at coordinate 34,696 of ML769577.1, forward strand.
GCTTGGAGAGGATCGACGATCAGAGGGAATCTCTGTAACATTCTTCCATTAGGATATGGCTCTGTGAAACGCAGTCCTCTACTTGGTGGAATTCTACTTTTGCAAGTTTTGGAGGAGCCTACTGATGAGGGAGCTTGCACACGCGGCAGTTCTATTCCAATTGTGCCAGTCTGCTTGACTGAATTTCGATAAGCAATGCCTCATATCGAAAATAAAGAATGATGATGAACTTGCGAGCTGCTTCAGGGCGCTTTTTCAATTCTTTCTTTTTCCCTGGGATGTTTTCTTTTTTCCTCGTCCTCCTAGTGCAGTGGAGAGTAATTTCGTGTGTTTCAAGAAGAGTTTGACCTGGAGAAAAGCGCTGGCGATATTGATGCGCCCTCAAGACATTCAACGCTTTGGCGAAGAGATTCCGGATTGCAAGGCCAATCCATCATTAGTACGGTGAGTCCCACTTGCACATTTTCGTTTAATTATAATGTTTTAGTCAGACTCCATTATTTACCGAACCATTTCGGCTTTAGGCATGCCATTGGATTAATGAATTTCGGATTTTTCGGATCCTTATTTCATCAGCCTCAGAAGTGCGATCAACTAGCGGCGGCGCCTAATTAGACGCCCATGCTCATATTCTAACTTGCGGCTATCCTCCGTTTTCGTGAATTGGATTCATGAATCGGTCAGTGCAGTGTGGAATTCAGTTTTGTATTATGCATCCGGAAGTTCTCCGTACCAGAGAAGAGCGATTTCTGTGGAGCAATTTCTGTCTTTGTTGTAGAGGGTATAAAAGGATGTCGCATTTCCCTCTATTTTCCCAACAATCCTTTCACCTCAAGTTCCAAATCTAACAACTTCATAATGGCTACAACTACCAGCGAAAACCGAACCTCCTTAGCCCTATTCCAACCTGCCCAGGTTGGAAACATGTTGCTCCAGCACCGCGTAGTAATGGCTCCTCTTACGCGCTTCAGAGCTACAGCAGAGCACGTTCCGCTCCCTATTGTATCTGAGCACTATGCTCAACGTGGGTCGGTTCCTGGAACGCTTCTCGTTACTGAGGCGACCCTAATCGAACACGAAGCAGGAGGATACGCTCACGTTCCCGGTATCTGGAGTGATGAACAGATTGCTAGCTGGAAGGAGGTCGGTATCTGTTCTATATATCCAAATATTTCTTTAAGACTTTTACTCTATAGGTTACCTCCGCCGTCCACGCAAAAGGATCTTTCATTTTCCTTCAAATTTGGGCTCTTGGACGTGTCGCCGTCCCAGGAAAGCCCGACATGGAACCCAACTATCCCTATGACTTTGTTTCTGCCTCCGACATCCCTATGGATCCCTCATCCACCGAAAAACCCCGTCCCCTAACTATATCCGAAATCCAGAAATATATTGGCTGGTACTCGATTGCAGCTAAAAACGCCGTCGAGCGAGCAGGGTTCGATGGTGTTGAAATTCACGCCGCGAATGGGTAATTATTCAATCTCATAGAATCTACGCTAGAAGCTGACGAATATCAACAGGTACCTGCTTGATCAGTTTTTGCAGGACGTGAGTAATGTGAGGGAGGATAGTTATGGTGGTAGTGTGGAGAATCGGGCGAGATTTGTGTTGGAGGTTGTCGATGCTGTGGTCAAAGCTGTTGGGCCTAGTAAGACAGCGATTAGGATTAGTCCGTGGAACACTTTCCAAGGTTGGTTACTGAATTCGTTATTAGCTCGGGTTCCAGTTGACTGACTTGAAATTTCACAGGAATGAAAATGAAAGACCCAAGACCCACCTTCAAATACCTCGTACAAGAAATCAAGAAAGCCCATCCTACGCTTTCTTACATCCATTTTGTCGAGCCTCGTGCAGATGGGTTCGACATTTTGGACGATGTACCAGACCACGAAAACAATGATTTCATAAGGGAAGTTTGGACTCAGGAGGGGACCGCAAGATGGTCTATTACTGCTGGAGGATATGTCCGTGAAAGCGCAATTTCGGCTGCGGAGAAGAATAAAGGCGAGTTGGTCGCTTTCGGGAGGTTGTTCATCGGGAATGTGAGTTTCAATTTGGTTTTGGTTTCGTGCAGTGAGACTGATATGATACTATTTAGCCCGACCTTCCTTACCGCTTGGAGCACGATATTTCTCTGAACAAACCTGATAGGACTACGTATTATGACCCCAACTCGACTGCACCAGAGGGATACACGGATTATCCGTTTGCGTTGAAGCAATAGAGTAGATCGTTGACTCTGGCTAGAAACAACCAATCAATTAATTAATGTTTTAGAAATAACATAGAGAACTTGTTGAATCTTATTGATATGTTTGGATTCTAAATATTAAATGCTATTCTCGGAGGCCAGACGGTAGCGTAACTGACGGAAAATCTCAGTTGGAAGTCGATTTAGTGTCATAGTTGTTGTCATCTTGCTTTTCGTAAGAATTGATCTCTCCATCTTCTTTCCAGCGCTCAATGTTCCTTTCCAGCTGTCGTTCAATAGCTATTCTATCTTTACTCGGTGCATCCCTTCTTTATATACACCGCTGGTACTGGACCAAGATCTTCTAGGTACGAGCGTACTGCGTGGTTCCCAGTGCTTGTGGTCTTGGGAACTTGAATTGGAGGAAAGAACTTGAAGGACATCTGAACCAGTCACAGCGCCAACGATTGCATGATTTGTGTTCACATACTCTCTGCTGGCGTCTGACTTGACGATTTACTTTCATCCGAGCGTTTCAAGGAGCAGGGATACAATGGCCCCAGTAGCGGAGGTCCAGTCTTGAATCCACTGGGTAACTTTGGAAAGTTTCTCACTGGGCTGTTGAGTTTGTCGCAATATCGCGGCCACTTTCTACTTGATTGATTTCGTTAAACATCTAACTGTTCATCCCGATTTTGATGTTCGTTCCCCGATACAGTGGCGACAGTAATGTAAGCACATTCGTTCACCTATTCGCGTTTATCCGCTTTGTTTTGATCAGGATCAGTACTGATTCTGCTCCCTTCTATAGTGTACTCCCAATCGCGATAGTTGGATCCCACAAATTCTACGATGCGCTCGAAAACTTCCTTGGACTGGTTGGATATTGGTGTTCAGCGCTCAGCTTTCATGTTATCTGGAATATCTGATCTCCAGAAATCATCAAATTTCCGAATACCCAATCCCTAATTCGGATGTTTAGTTATTCTCGGGTCTAGCCGCCATTGCACCCGCCGTAACTTCGTTCCGTCTTATCGTGCCCTGTATTTCGCTGGGCCTGTAGCAGACAAAACGGGCGATATTGGATTCGAGCGGCGTTTGCAGTTACCGCTCTGTTGTACCTGCCGGTTAGGGCGTTGGAAATCAGACTATCGCTATCGTTTTGGGGCAATATTGCGGCTTTCACTTTCCCCTCGATTTCGTTGAACGTCCAACTGTTCATCCCCAGGATTTTGATGCTCGTTCCCTGATACCCTTTTTCCATCGCGGCAACTGCAATGTACGCACATTCGTTCACCTATCCGTGTTTATCCGCTTTTTTCTTTGGATCAGTACATCACAAAATCAAGGTTATTCTTCCCTCTTGCGTCAGAATCTCCCTCGGGTGTACGGTTGGGTGCACGGTTGGATGTCTTCCTCATATTCCCCATCATGAATCTATCCACAAGAAACTATCCTTGGATTTCGAAGGGCTCGCCACAAGCTGGATTGACTCGACGCTGATATCGATGACAGTTATGTATCTCGTCGAGTCGAGTCGTCCTAGTCTTATTGGTGTTCGCTTTATCCAATCGCAATCAGCACAGTTGACAACCGTCGAAGCAGGTGTAGGATTCAAGGTGTTACTTCGTTGATTCACATGGAATGACGAAAAAGGAAATTTGATTTGAATGTATTGCCCATTCCCTGCCACGGACCAGCCACAGACGCACATCCGCAAATCTGCATTCCGAAGTTATGTGTCCCAGAATAGGCTTCAACATAGTCCGAAAGGCGCAAGGAACGTCTTTGCCTGTAGGGAGCCATCACCAATGAGGCAAAACCGTAGCAAACCCGTAGCAAAACAGCTTTGGCCTCCCACATGTGTCACGGTGACTCGCTGTGAGCGGTCCCCGATCCCAAATCAAGCCAATAATTCAATCAATCGACGCCTTTTTTGAGTTTGGGACGTCACTCATTTCGGCGACACAGCTTTTCCGCTCAAAGGCATTTATGTATAAGTATCGAGAATTGCTCGACAGCTTGTATCGAGCTGCTTCCTGTCGAAAACGTTCCATAGCGGAGATCTACTCTCTGCGCAGACTCTTTTCATCGTATTGGAAATCGAACGCGCTATGTATCGTTATACTTTTCGTAAGCCCAATTCTTGTTCTTCGTTTCGCTTGAGCTTATTGGCTTGTACTTTAGGATCGGACGAGTCTTCCTCTGCAGTGCCTGAGGCCGGCTCGATGGTACCAGCGGAATACAAACACCTGTTCACTCTTTTCATCGTACTCCAACTCTTCGGTCTCGTTGGTATGATCATCATCCTGCTCACCGCGTCTGTTTCCTCCTTGGTCAAAAAGCGACATCTGAGTTGGTCGAACTTCACTGCTACTTGGATCTTCTCCTGTACCTCATACAGGTATGTCTATCATAGCTAACCCTCGATCTTACTTGTGACACTGCTTCTCTAGTCTTCTAGTAGGGGCTCCAATAACGTGGCAACCTGAATATGCCCTCTGCTTGACACAGGCTGCACTGGTCTACACTGTCCCTACGCTGTGAGTTCCTCTCTTATCTTGATACGTAAGGTCCACCCTCTTATCGTTAAAATCAACAGGACCGCTTGCTCTACCCTCGCTCTTGTCGTACAAGTAAGAAGACAGATATCTCAACAAATTTTGAAACAGTACTCATGTACTTAATCTCCAGATTCTGATTACTGTGCGCTCTATTGCCACAACCTCTCCCGAAAATTCCGGTACTGTGTCGCATAGATGGTCGAAGTTTGTCGTAAGACCTTTGCCTATAACTTCATCGCTTCGTATTTACGAAATATTTCGATGCAAAGCTGTTCGTATTCCCTTACCTATTCGCAGGAGGGATGTTCGCCTTGTCCTTGACCATTGGACTCAAGGATAGGAGTGTAGTGACCAGAGCCCCGGGTGGATTCTACTGCAACATGACAAACGCTCTTCCGTGAGTCATTCTTTTTATCTACTTTCTTTTTATCTAACTATATCTCTCCTCAATCCTGTTTAGAGGAAAACTGTCTGCAATCATTGTCACAGTGATTATGATCATCTGTGTCTGCTTGGATGTTTATATCTGCGTCATTTTACGCAGACACTGGCATAACGACTTGCAGGCCTCTCTTGCGACAGTGATGAGGGTGCTAGTTTTCAGTGCGTTCTCGGTAGTGGCTATTGTGTGAGTTTATCCTATTCAGTGCTTAACCTATATGCTGAGTTTTCTTCCTTTCATCAGGCTGGGCCTCTTTTTCTTTTTCATGCCACGGAGTAAACATGGACCTGGATTAGAACTCGTTCTGGCTCTCAGTGAGTCCTTGTGCCTGTTCCTTTTCATGTCGAGCCTCACTGAAGATATGTTCCTTAGTTCCGTTCGCAGCGGTATTGGTCTTCGGTACTCAGACAGACCTTGTTCGGTCCTTGAACGCTGGATTGCAAGCGTGCTTTCATTCAATCCAAGCATGCTGCAGAATGCTGATTTCACTGCAACGTCAACCCGGAAGACATGGAACGAGGCCGTGCAGTAATAGCAGTCAGGAAACCATGATTAGCGTAAATATTTCTTTGGCGTAAGGCTGTGCTTAAGCTTGCTTGCTATCCTGGACTATTCGATTCGCTCTTCCACCTTCTTCCCCCGGCTGTGTACCTTTTTGCCCTTCTTACCCTTCATTTCGAACACGTACCACCTTGCTGCAATCCGGATTTCCTTCATTTCTTCCGGATCTATAGTAGTAGTACATATACAACTTTTGTCCCTCCAATTCAATTGTACTTCTAGCTCAAAGTTGGAGGGATAGTACGCCCTATTAGATGTACTATACTTCCATGTACTACACGCACTTTCTGTATCAAATAGCACTCATTATCTTTTCTCCTTCCAAGTTCGAACTCCGAAAAGATGGGATTTCGATAAATTCGAACGTCGGAGAGGACGAGTCCCCGAGAATACGGCGTTCAAGTCAAGTTGCTCCCGCTGCTATTCCATCTAAAGCAAATGTATCGACTCCGGCGCCACTGCTACCGGAGACTGGAGTCCTTGGCCAGGCCCCCGGTCACTCACCCATATGTCGCTCCGGAATAGAGTAAATCAAGGAGAAAAATTCGTGTTTTTGGGTCCCCAATATAGAGTAAATCAGGCCCCGAAAGCCTTAAGTCGGTACCACATAGAGTAAAACGGGCGGAGCCAGAGAAATTTACTTGTACCGGACTATGACATAATCCTTTTTTTTCCCGCTAACGTGACGCGTCCTCTCGCGTCCTTCCTTGACGCGCCCAAGTTCTGAACGTCCGATCAATGGCAGAAGACCTGAACGAAAAATTTCTGGCAGACTGGATTGGTGTTGGAAAGAGCTACCGTGATGTTCCGGCCCAAGTTGCTTCAGCTTGTCAAGCTGCGCGCGCCCTTCCTCCATCTCTCATAGAACATTTACCCATGCCTGAGATGCCTGTTGCGGAATTCCTTGACGTATCACTCCCAATATCGTGTATAATGATTTCCCTAAACGACCTTCTTTGTGGTTCAGCCTGGATGCTCCAAACTGTACTGAAGACATGGTTTTTTCACTTCAGTTTATCCCATATCTCTCAATCATGGCTTAATGGCACTTGTTCTATCATTCATCCCACCAACAACAGTCTCCGTCTTCCTCTCTGGGCTCCTGCATTCTTTCGAGAGATTATTGCGCTTCAGACTGCACAGCAAAGATGGAGGGAAAGTCGAAATTGGCTCCCGGAAACAGAAATGTATCTCCTTGAATATGTCAGTTGGAACACACGACATTCGGGAGCCCCTGATGGACAACTGGACTGGACACGCCTAATCAGCGATGACTGGCTCTCCGGAGGAATTATCGATGAAATGATGAGTGATATACAAAGCCGTGTATTGCAGGATCCAGCCCTCTCATCCTCCACCATCGTTGTTCCACTTGCATTTCAGTTTTACATACAGAAGTTTACCATGGAGAACCAGTGTTCAAGGAAGTACTTGGACTCGGTTGCTGCTGAGGTCAAGGGCGGGAAAATGCGAATGTTGATCCCCCTCCATTATAATGAAGATCATTGGATTGCATTTACAATCAACTTTACAAAAAAGACCTTTGGCTTTGGTGTGTACTACAATTTTCTCATAATAATTTATTGACCATGCTATAGGCGATTCTTACATTCATAAATCAGTCCCCAAAAATTTATTTCGCAGCTTGTACAATGGCTAGCGCTTGAATTTCCTGGCACGTTCACGAACCTTGGTGATATCTTGGAACACTCTATACAAAAAGACTACATGCACTGTGGGATATACACTTGTAATACCATCGAGAGAGTGGTTTTTGGGGGAAAAATCTTGACAGAGCATGAATGTGAACATTCTCGGATTCGATGGTTCAAAATATTTATAGAGAGAGCCGCAACCTCCCCAGTCAGTCTCTTAGAAATTTGGAACACAGGTTGCTGACTGCTTTGTACTCATTAAATCTCAAATCCTGCTTTCCTGCAGATCCCTGGAATTGAGGATTTTGAGGACATTTCCAACACCAACATTGTTTCTTCCAAGCGCACATCCACCTCCATCAATGATATCCTTAATCCTGTCCCTGTGCAGCCAGAGAATAAGGAAACTGGTTGTGGAGATGTGACAATGTCTGCTCCGCAAGAAATGGTAAATCCTTCCAATGAAGTTCCTGCAGTATCGGACAATATTCGAGTCATTCAGCCTCCTGCCACTCCACCAATTCCTAATTCAACCCCAAAGAAAACCTCAAAGAAAGATGATTCAGATGATGACTAGGACATTTCAGACCATGAACAGTAAGTTGACCACCTGTATTAGACTCTCAGGTTACCACAATCTCACTGGTATTAATAGGGAACATGTTCGTCTTTTGAGCAGAAAATCTGCCCGTTCCAAAGAAACAACTCCGCGTGCAAAGAAAACATCCTCTTTGGAGCGACATAACACCCTGTTAACCGATGTGCACACCGTTAAACTTTCAGATGGTATTCTCAAAGGAAATCAGCATGAAGTTTTCTGTCAATGCTCACCTAACAAAGTGCGGAAGCTTGAGGTCACCAAGGATTACAATCTTGCAAACTGGTTCTCACACAGAAAGGTTTGTGAACTAGTTACAAATATAAAACCGGGAGCAAGGACAAAGAGTCTTCCGGCGGGAGTTCAACCAAAACCCAACAAGGTATTATCATCCATACCTTTGTAACTGCATTACTAAATTCCTTCACTAAGGGTGGCCTTCACGCATTCTTTCATCCTAAGGCTGTCGCCCCAGTAGAACCAGCTGCGCTTGAAGAACCAAAGGGTGTCATCATCACGGTGCCTGTGCCTGAAAACTCGAGGCTTTCCCTGTTGTTTCTAAACGTATTGCAATCACGGGTGTAGGTTACTACTCCGTCATTAAGTTTCAATACAGGATGGCTAAATTTTTTCCCTTAAAGAACCAGTGATTGAATAGTGAATGCTTCAAGCCATTGGTTGACGGACAGCCACACCACCAACACATTCCACTTCTTCCCCTCACTGAATTATCAGAGGAAGTGGAATATTGTGGACTGCACAGTGACGGATACCAAAAGTACGCCTGGCAAATGGGTGATTCTTCACTAGGTGGTGTGTCGGCGACCGCATGGCCACGGTTTGCATACCGTTTGTTTCCATACAAGAGTTGGGTACAAAATAATAGCTCTGACAGCAGTGATTCGATGGTCCAGAAGAAGTGATCTCCGAGAAGGTCATTCGGGAATCTTGCCAACTCACCAAAGCTGTCAATCTCGCATTGCATGGCATACCACAAACAACCAACAAAGCTCCTCAGCGCACCAAGTGGACCAACTATGAGAAATATCGGCTACATGAAAGCCTTCTGCTTGCCGCTCGATGGAATATTCACTCCAGTACTGGATCTGTCTTTGCAAAGGTCTGCACGGGTGCAACCACAAATCTAAATAGCACTTGTTCTGCTTGCACCAATATCGGGAATCTTGACGGACTTAAACGCGCAGTTCGGAAAGCTCGTGATAGGGCCAAATCGTCGCAAAATGAGTTTTCAAAGAAGATTAAAAAGCGCCTCGCATATACGCCAACAATCCGAAGCGACATTGCAGCTGCAAATGTGAAGGCCAGTCTGGATACACCAGGTGTGATGAAGATCCTATCATCGAAGGCCAAATACGGCCCTATCGGAGTGTTTCTCAGTCTGTACCAGCAGTCCTTGCAAGGTGATCTCGATGATCAAGAAACTTTTATTGCTATATCAGGACAACTTGCCGAGAAGGTCAGACGTAACAAGGATCCAACTGGACATTTGACTCATGGCATGCGTTACAAGCCGGCATTTGTCAAATACCGCACAATTATGTGTTCCTACGGTCCACGATCGGGTGCTCAGTACGACTTGATGAGCGGAATGACTGGGGCAATTTCTCAGAGACAAATGCGGTAGGTTTTTTCTGTTTCACATATCTGCAACACACTAATTCGTTCATTGCAGCCGCCGTGTTGCAAATTCAGCAACCAGAATGGTCAGCTTGGAGCTTTGTGCTGGAAATCTTTTTCCTGCCTTAGAATTTGCCAAATTGATGAATTACGACGGGCCATGGATTTGTGCAGGCGATGGTACCAAGGTAAATACACAATTTCACTCAGACCTCCCTCATCTCACCACCAGTCACGTATAATAAAGGTGCGACCACTCCTCACAGTTTCTACGGAATTCAGCAACAAAGACTCCGCGCATGTTGTTGGTTCAACGTTTCCTCTGCGTGATGTTCTCTTCAAAACTTCAGAAGAGCAATCCAAAATCATATCCAACATAAATGATGGCAACTTGAAGGCAATTGCAACTCAAGCATGGGTACTAGCAATTAAGGTATGTTGTTCCAACAGTCGTATAATCACTGTACATTGATCTATTTTGGATAGATTCCATTACCCGGGATGCCTGTCTTCCCAGTCGCCTTCATTCCCAACAAGGGCAAGATGAAAGCCACAGATTATTGTGCCTTACATCTGAAACTTCGCGGTCTCTGTGGCGAAGCTGGTATCAAGCTTCTTGCAAGTGGCGCGGATGGTGCCAAATCAGAGACTAAGGCACAGCAGTTAATCGTGAACAAGAAAACGGACAAAAGACTCTCGTATACTTACGAAAAGTATGGAGTCTATCTCAGCTGTCCGGTCTACTCAGATACCGGTCCTCATATATGTACAACCGACCCCGATCATGCTCGGAAGACAGCCAGGAATAATTTCTTGTACAGTACTCTCCTCCTGATTATCGGCTTCATGTATCTTTGCCATTCGGTCTTGATGTTCCTTCTAACTCTCATTGGGTGTCTGCTGTTCATCAAGGATATATTCAACGCAGACAAACAGGATGACGGTGCAGCCCGCCGAGTGTTTACCGACACACTTTTCAATTTTCTCATTGATTCAAATGGGAATTTGTTGCATCCATCCCTCGAAGGCTTATTTATATTGACTTTCATATTTGGTGAGCTCCGCTCCTTTGCAATAATACTTATAATTTATCCAACATCCTTAGGAGAGCTTTTTGACGCGTGGATGAAGCGCACTATGCCTCATATTGAGCGCCGTCTGTGTCTTCCGTGCTCGACACTTCCTTACGATATGGCGCACCAACATTGTCAATGCCGAAACTCGTTATCCAGATTTGTTCCAGCAGCAAAGTGCCTTCTTGGCAGATTCTTCATTCCAGATTCTCATGCGTCTCTCTGACCAGTTCATCCTGCTCACTCTGGCACACCTGGAATATTATCCCAACACTCCTTTTATTCCCTCGCATCATGGAACACATTTCTTGGAACACTTCTATGGCATTGCACGCTCTTTCATCCCAGATTTCTCATTTGGTCAATTCATTGAGATGTACAAGCACATTATCATTCGCCAGAGGATCCTTTCCTCTGGCCAGTACAACTCGAAAAAGGAGAAAGACTCAAACAATGGATATACATTGGATTTCGTTGATTCAGATCTAACACCAGAGGAGATTGCTGGGCTCAAGAATGTTCCATCTCGTGCTGAGATTGACCTTGCGTGCGAGACAGCATGGAAAGAGGCTGCTGCGCTGACAACACAGTTCACCAAAATGCAGATTCCAGTATTACCATTGAAGTCGACGGACCTTCATCCCCAAGTTCGGACGTCTAACGGACCTCTTATAGGTGATGACGAATCATCTGCGGATGAAGAGGAAATGTTTGAAGAGAGCCAACTTGGGATAGATGACAATGATTCTCCACCTGGTTCCTCTCTATCTGTAGCACAGGCACTCTCTCATGCATCACACCATGTTCTCACTGAGCAGTATATGGCTGATGAAGCAGAGAAAGATGAGGCTGAGCTTGCTGCGATTGAGGCAGAACTGGAAACTAGTCCTGACACTGAAAAATCAGTTTCAGGGCGCATGCTTATTGTGAACCTGCTGAATGCCGCGGATCCTCCTCTCCCTCAACCAATCCATACATTTCAACTTACTCAAGGACAAGCGATATCATGCCATGCGCTAGTCGCACAACGTGTCAAGCATTGCGCGGAGACACGAGTTCACTCTGAGGCTGCGCGTGTACCCAAACGGATGTCACGTATCTGGGTGGAAAGTTCTCGCTCAATCATGCTGCCCACCAACTCAAAGAGGCGATACAGCAAAGTGAAGGTTTGCGCACTGAGACACTTCATCAGAAGGCACGATACCGTCGTTGGATTGCAAGTGGGAAACCTGTAGAGTGGAACGTGGGGTGTAACCTCTACAAGTTGCTCGGTGACATTAGCAGTACGTCCACAGACTCCTCACAATCACAACCTTGCTGACTCTACTAACTGTTACTTACTTCCACTCCCTCATGTTAAGACTCGGGGGATCAATTCACTCACCAAGCTCCATCTTGACTCGCTGGTGATTATGCGGAGTGCACTGCGTATTTATTTAGGTCGGGTTATTGGGATATACCGCTACGGTTCAGTCTCAGGAAAGCATGAGAGCTTTCACGAAGCCGAAACGGTTGACGGACTCAGCTACCTTAGTCTTGAAGTAGATGAGCAGGTAAACAAATCCAATCTTGTTTAAATATTATACTTCTGACATGGGTTCTTAGCTTGCGCTGGGACGGAATATCTTCCAGCACATCGCCCCATCCAATAGTGTATTAAGCACAAACCTTGCGTTGTTCACTCATGCTCCAATTGCGGAGTTGATGTACCTGCTAACCGGCTGTGAGAGTTTTGGGCAATCCCGAAGATGGCATGTATTCATTATCTGGCGGGGATGCTGGGTGGGAGCGATGGCAAATACTCAGTGCAAAGGAATTACGACAAACTTTAAAGCTGGACCCTCCTGACGACGACGACTCTTCAGATGATGACAACTACGAGGAGCCGGAACACGGGGAAAAAAAGAGGAAGCCAAAGCTTCCCCGTGGTACACCAGTGGTGAAGAAGCAGCGTAAAACACCTGTTCCCCGGAGAAAACAAGCAGCAGTGAGTGTCCGTGGTGTCAGGAAGCCCTCAAGAGGTGCTCGGGGAGCTGCTAGGGGCGGAAAATAAATGAAAAAATAGTACAAGGGAAATTTTGATTATAGGTCCGTCATAGAGTAAAACAGCGGTCTGAGACCCGATTTTTGTAGATTTTCATAGAGTAAATCAGAGAAAATTTTTGGAAACAGGCGGACCGACATATGGGTGAGTGACCGGGGGCCTCCTTGGCCATTCACCGACGCTAAGCTCTCAACTTTGTCAACAAGCTTCCAAATGGCCACGCTCACATTCTACCAATTCTGATTCGAAACTGGAGTTTACATAGAGTATCTCGCTCGTTCCACACGTCTGAGGCCTTGACGAACTTTTTTCATTTCTCTTGCGCCCAAATCTTTGCTTACTCTGGAGCAGCCAAAAATTGAAATGTCGGACGCCACGAATCGACTTGAATCTTCACACGTTCTACTCGTTCCTCTTGGATCATCAAGATATCATCTTCTGTTGCTTATCATCTATCTTTAATCACAGTAATGATCCCAAATTTCAAAACTTTTTGTCCCAAGTTCAATCGCATGCAGATTCGAAACTGGACTTTTAAGATCTCGTTCATCCTGGAGCAGCAGAAATAAGGCCCTCAAAGTGTTTCAAGTTCGATCGCATGCAGAACTTGAGTCCAATATACTATATTCATCAAACGGGCTACACGGTACTGCGAAATGATCGATACAGCAACGACGAATTCCGAGTATGGCGTCGGGCGTTTCACGACTTGACCCTCTGCACCAATTCATCAAGCTCGCCACCACTCATACTCCATCTTTCTGCCAAGCCACCCGAATCCTTCATCTTTTCCTTGCTAATCCACTCCCGAATGCGGTCTTTCTGGTCTTGGTCTAGTGTCCCGTTGCATACGATAACATACGTCCTTAAAAGCCTAAACGACGAATGAAACGTTTCAGGAGGTGTCGTCGATAAAGAGAAGGAAACTCACGCAACACCCTTTTTCTCGAAATCCGGATCCACTTCCTCTTTGTCACCATTCTCGCCATACGGTAATGGGTTCGTCAAGCCGTCGATGAGGGTACCCAGTATTTTGTACTTCTTCATTGCCTCGAGGGTAAGCGCGGACGTTGAAACACGACCAGGCTGAAAGAGATGAGCTGTAGGGAGTTAGGATGGGTAGGTCCTTGGTTTTGCTGAGATTCGGGTGTATGGAGGTTATCGGATGAGGTTGCAGAATTACCGGAGCTCGGTGAAAGGAAGGAAGTGAGAGTGTGTGATGGCTCTACACCGCCAAATGGATCAAAGGCCACTATGATCTAAGTTTAGGAAGATATAGGTTATGTTGTGCTTTGTGTTCAAAAAATATCACAATTGAGGTCAATATGGTGTGAATGCAGTGTAAGGCTACACAGAGGTTGGCGTTCCAGCTAGAAATGATGCTTGAGTTAGGTTGTGAGGTCGGTGGCTGGTTTGATATCGATTTGATCCGCCTCTGTGGTCCGTGAGAGCTTTTTCAGACGGTGTCTCTTTCATTACGACTTTGACCTCAACTTCAGACCACTTTCACTCTCTCATTGTCCTGGTCAAAGCAGACCGATTTAGTCTTTAAAATGCACTTCGCCGACCTCAAATGACCGCCCAATAGTCCCCATTTTCCAATGTCACTCGCAACAAACATTTCGGTTGTTGGGAATACTGTCCATATACATCCCCAGCCAGGTTCAACAATCAATATTACAGTAACTCCGACTTCTCCTGGACCTCTGGTGAGTGTAATATTTGTTGATCAGTATATCATTCCTTACACTTTTTCACAGCGTTTCACCTTCGAATTCCCGACCAATTCTATTCACCAATGGCAGAGTAGTATTGACGCGAATGATTCGGTTGTTCCTGACTCCGAGAGTGCGCGACTCGAGGAACTTGAACGTTTTAATGAACAAGAACGGAACGACGCTGTAATCCAGTATCGAGCCCTTGTTGCTGAAGGACTCCTTCCTACTGCAACTCCATCTCCTGTCAAGACTTTTCTCCAAACGGTAGGCCCCTCGAAATTTACAGTATATATGTCCTTATTGAGTTCATCTTAGCTTGATGCTGTCTCTAGTCCCACGCCATCTCCCCTCAAGAATTTCGAGGCTATGGTATGCTCTGTCGAGGTACAATCCTATTACATGTGTACTGATTAGTTATATCATCAGCTTAACCGTGACCCTGGGCGTTCTAGTCCGGATCCCATTAAGAGCCGTGCCAATCCTCACTTGCGAGAGGATTCAACGACTGAGGATGATACCGGCGATGAGGCACCAGTCGCTGGTGAGAAGGATTCAACTACCGAGGATGACACCAGTGATTATGAATTAGTTCCTTATCATGGCTCGAGATCCACCCTCGCTGTTGCTACCGCTGGCGAAACTCATTCAGCTCCTGCTCATCGCATCTCCGCCAGTATGTCCAACTACGAGATGGAGGATGCAGATGATGAGATGTCTGCTACTGGGGATTCAGACCACGACATGCACAACATAGAGGATGCAGAGGAGGGTACGCAAATGCTCGCAACGTATTCACAACTTATGTTCGGTTGATTTTTCCAAAGATACAAGTGTATGATTAGATGTATACAAGTCTATAATGAATGTCAAATTGTTTTTTTGCGTTTACGTTGTGGTGCTCCCTCTAACTCTTCATCTTCGGCGGACTCCACATCTTCATCGGAGACCTCATTGGGGAGTTTGCCTGTCATCTCTGCAACCCGTGCGTCCTTCTTCCTCTTATTCTCTGCTGCCGTGGCTTTCCGCTTCTCCTGTGTTTTCTTTCGCTTTGTATCCTGAAGTTGTCGGAGTCTCGCTGCAGTTTCATGATGAAAGGCCTCCCTGTCATTGTGAAGTGGGATTGGAATAGTAAGGTGTCGAGGAAGAAGCTTGCGAATTAAATTCGCATTGTGAAGACCATACATGTTGATAATGAATCTATCATCATCGCTATGTTCAATGAAGCTGAAGGTTCGTTCTAGTAGTTGTCGCTCCTGAACGACATTCCGAGATCCTGATGCCTTGCACATTCCGAGGCGACAGTCATGTTGGACTGACAGTCGGAATAGAACATCCTGTACGATATCAGTGCACTGTTTATTACGTATGTAAAAACGAAATACATACTTTTGTTTCAACTGCAATAAATTGAATATCTTCATCAGCGTATGGTCGGTAGAGTACTGGTAAATTGAAGTCTGGATGCCTGCGATCACCAAGTACAAAACACTCCACTGTTACAATGTTTGCTGGAGGAGTTCTTCCGGAAGTCACTTTTGGTGAAAGAAGCTCAATAATGCGGCCAAGAGTGTATTCCTGTATAATATTATAAGTATCACAGTAGAACATTTAATTGTATACTCACTGTACTTCTCGGTTTTTGGACGGCAACCCATGATCCTATCTTGCAGTTGTCACCAGATGAAGCAATTACTGACAAATTATCATTCCATAAAGACCAGTCCTGCTCCAAGACAGAGGATGCTTTAGTTGAGGACCATACAAAAGTAGACACCTTCTTAACAGCGAGTGGTTTCATAAAGCCTGTAATAAATGTCAGTGAGACAGTAAGAAAGGAGATCCGAGTCATTATCTGACTATCTCACCATATTTAATTGCATCTTGAGGAATCCAGCCCAGATGTCGTTGGATGATTAGATGAGATTTTAAAATATCCAATACCCGCGGACTAGCTTGGATCCATTCCTCGCTTTCCTTGTCAAAATGGTACCCCCCACTAACAATGTGTTTGACACGATCCATTCCAGCGAATCTCTGTGCAATAGTCTCGACTCGGTGCTTGGCCATTACTATACACAGAGCACAGACGAAAGACAGCATTGAAACATTCGAATCCTTCAGTTGAACTGCGGATAATCGGGCCAAAGCGTCGAATATCATTCGGGATATGTGGAAGTAGATGGATTTTGATTTTATTGATGATTTTTGCTGGATCGACTGCTGCAAATGCATCTAGGGTATTCCCTATGACAATATCAAGATCACTCTAAAGGAAAGTAAGTTTTAGTTACAAAATAATATATAATCTTAATATGTCTTACCAAATACAACTCCATGTCTTTGATTTCATGAGCCCAAAGAAAGGCACCCAGTTCGCCAGCTGACTTCATAAGATCGAATTGAGCAGGAGTCACGAGGCTGTGTACATGGAAAGCCATGGTTTGCATGAGTGTTTTGAAGTGCTTTCCAATGAGGTTGTTACGGTACTGCATAATATAAGCAGCACGAAGAGGAGGGATGGTTAGTCCATCAAGATCTGTGGACTGTAGGCGGACAACAAACAGATTTCTCTGTTCCTCGGTGATTGTGGTGTGAAAAATATGCCACATATACTTCACGATGCCCAGAAGGATAGTGTGTAGGATTTCAACTGGCGTATCTTGTGTCGGATCAAGTCCTGTTAGAGATATCAGCTCCAGTTGACTTATACATTCATTGAATTCTTGCCTGCAATATCCAATAATGGATTGATCTTATCGCCAGGCTGCTGCTCTAGCCAAGCCAACAGTTCTGCTGTAATCTCTTCGGCTGTCAAACTAGGATTATTGCGTTTCATATGTTGCGATTTGTCAAGGAGAATGTCAATCCAGTATTGTGCAACCTTGTCCTTTGTCCCGGTACCACGCTGCATTTCCGTGACAACAGACTTTATGCCCATAGTAGCAGCCTTCAGCTGATCCTTTAGGCGATTCCGGGTCTCTTCAGCTGATCGAGCTATACCACACTTCATATTATATGTCAATAAGTCACACTGTATGCAGTGAATAAGGACTCACACAAAAAAGTGCATGATATCCTGCGTCAGACTCTGTTTCTTCATGAGAACCACCCGCATTGCATTTACGACACAGGTGGTTTGAGTTTCCTCCACCATGAGAGGCCTCTTCAGCTTGTTGAGGGTTGTCGGCAGGTAGGCCAGGGACTCGTAGTCGTGACCCACACATACGCCCTGTAGCAGCATTATATGACAGAATAGGGTGTTTATGTGTATCGCTGGTATTAGAATAAGAAGAATGTAAAGACCAGTTAAGTACCACAATTCACGAACTTGATCATTTCCTTGATAGCGGCAAATTGTTCTGAAGATGATGCATTGGGAGAAGTTGATATAAACTGGACAAAGTACTCCTGCTGCAATAGTCGACCTGGGAGATTTGAGTTGACTGTATACATGTTGATATGTTTGTTGTATTGCTTGGATTTATTTCCCGATACATCATCAACCCAAAGTGGATAGTATATATCGTATAAATCATATCCTTCCGGAACAAGATTTCGGTCAGGATTGGGCATTTGCGGGATGGAAGTAGGATCTGCAGAGTTGTGGTTAGCAAATGATGCAATGCCCAAGGTTTACTCTATGCGGAGTGCTTACCATGCCAGGGAATACGCACCCCATCTCTAGATATCATAAGATCAAGGTAGTTCATATGGAAAAGATCAGAAGATATGCTGATGGGTTCAGGGTTTTGAACCCATTCACCAGCTTCGTTTGTGGTGACAAGATGGGCATCTGCAAAAATGATACCATTTCGCTTGATCCATGTCAAAGGAATCACGATGCGAGAATCCTCCAGTATTGCAGCCTCATTGATATAAAACTGCTTTCCTCCAACTGAGAACATTGGTGTGTGTTCAGAAGGCAAGTACTCCTTCCAGCGATCACATTGCCATACTTCAGAGATTGGTCCAGTAGTTTCCTCCGGATAAAAGTTCATATACTGGGCAATCTGAGGATTAGATAAGTTCTATAAAAAATGTTAAACATCCATATCATGCATCTTAAATATCTAATGTACCCTTTTCACTGCTTCTCGTGGATCATTCACATAAAAATGATTGCCAAGCGATGAAGTAAATGGTTTGGGCTCGCTCCTAGTAGTAGCCTGCAATGTTCTCTGCATCTGTCGAAATGCATGATAGCTTGGGACATTCATGACCCCAGCCTCCCGCATCATCCAGAGCATAAGCCTGAAGTGAGCAGTTGACATTCTGAGTCGAGGAAGATTGTCCATTATATCCAGAAGCATCATCTAAGCATGCAATGAGTAAGCCTCTTCATAAACACTTAATCACATACCAGCTTGCTCGGATATGGTGCATAATCACGATGGTTTTCTGCATCGGCAGATGGAAGAAATAGATTCTCGTTTGTGCCTAAGTTATCTGATTCATTATCATCATCAACTGGATTAGAAATAAATTAGTAAATATATATTGTGAGGCATGATGAAAATTCAAGACTTACGCCCAAGACTCCGAAGTGTCTCAAGGATATTCGTCTCACTGGCATCTTCATCATTTACATGTTGGTCCGAAAATAATTCCCGTATCAAGATCTGCTCAAACTGAAAACAAATGTTTTCCTTTTCTGCATCAGGATCATATGGTGCTGGTGGTTCCACATGCTCAAACTCGGGAATGGGATTAGTTGGCACAAAGTGACTGGTTGAAGGTGCAGTGGAGAAGGACATGGATGGACGCAAATCATCTCCTTGACAAAAAGCAAGATCATCAAGATCCATATTTGAAGAACCAGTATAGGTGTTGCTCAAAGCTTGTTGGCGCTGGTGTTCAAGCTCCTCCTGATTCCTCTGGGCAACCACATTCGCTAAATGAGTTTGACTCTGGCAATGTCTTTGAGCATAAGAATTGCCTCGTTGCTGCCAATGGCTAGCCATTGAATGAGGGGTGTGCTGAAAGCACAAGATGCAGCGCATTTGCTTGTTATTGTCTGGATTCTCTTCAAATCCTAATAAGGCAATTATCGCCAGGTGAGCAGGGTCTTCTGAGCTTCTGACGGTTGACCAAGGCGTACCTTCTGATATTGGTTTTCGCTTAGCACCTGCCATTTTCAGAAATGCTCAAAGACTGCTTAAGATGATCGTAGTAGTTAAGGATATTCAATGTTACACAAAGACAATTGCGAGAAGTAAAGTGATGTCTCATTTCATGTGACTTAGTCATGCAAGTCTCGGAGTTGTTGGACTTCACATGACATGACTTATTCTTGCTCTCTCTTTACCACCATGACTCTTGCTCTCTCCTTCTTGGAAATTCACCCACTGGAATGGAATAACCTTTCTCAACATGTTGCCTCTGGTGAAAACTCAGATTTTTTTCAGCAACCTTGGGTGGCATTTGACTTGTGGGCCGTGGCCATTGCAGATTCAATCTTCACAATCTCTCTTATTGTGTGCGTCTTCCAGAAATGGCATAAGAGCCACCTAAATGTGTTTCTTCCACAGATCCAAGCAGGCTTCAGTTGGATAAAAGCACGCTGTTTCTCACTGCACCCTAACTCTGTATCTTCACCGCCCTCGCCATGTCCGACCTCATCAATATGGATCCCGCACTTTTGACTCCTGCTCAATGCGTGAGACGCGATGTGGCATTGCAACAGGCCTCTCAAACCCAATTTCAGTCTGACTTTGGTCAACCAGATCCCAACTCCAGCATGCCACCGAATGATGGACAACCCAATGATAATTTTTGAGTGCCTTCTGTGACTGAACCTGGCTTGCTTGCTATGGTTGCACGAGCCAATGCTGCCAAGATTGAGCTTGACCTTTCTCCAAAATACGGCGCCTTGTTGGACAAATATATACACATGAGTCGTGCTTTCCTTCCTTTTTGCTATCTCTAATGTCCTCCCACTTGATATAGGCAAGCGCTGCAGAGCAGAGGCTCCTCGCTGTGGCCTTTACTCTCAAGACAGCGCAACAACTTGAGAAGGCCATGAAAGCGGAGAAATATACTATTCCAGAGAGTCTAAGAGTAAGTTTACTTGTTTTATTAGAGCGCTGCTAATAATTCCTTCAAACAGAAATCATTGCACACCTATTCTATGCTTTTTCTCCTGTCTCCACATCTTTCTTCATTTCGAGGACGAGTTGCTGATGCGGTCATTGTATGTTTTGTTTTATGTTTGCAAATGACAAGATGCTGACTTTGAGTTCCACAGAATGCTATGCGCGAACTTGGTTTTGAGGGTATTCCTGCACGTCACGAAATTGGCAATATTGACGTTGTCCGAGCTTTTATCAACGAAAAGTTGACCCAAGACCATTATACAATTAAGAAGAAGGTGCGTTCCTCAGTTTGCTCTCCCATTCTATTCTACATTCATCTCCTCAGCTCGATGGATCTGTAAAGCCAAATTCAGCCACTGCCAACATCGGCAACCTAGCTCATGCTCTCTGTAGCAAGTTCAATGTCCCGATGACAGTTGAACTATTGGCTCGCATTGCTCTTCTTGTATGTGTCTTATTCGTTGTGTGGTTTAACTGCTGACTTGTGCATCCATAGCGCTGGTCACTAGGACAACATCCCGATGATGAGGCCGAACAGTTTTGGCTCCATGTTGACCATGATATTGACGAATACCGCAGATCGGGTGGTTTCAAGAGTCCCGACACCGCTGGAATGTGGTCGTATGTTTTATTCTCCTGCTCTTTGCATTTACACTGATCCTCGTTCATCCCCAGGAATTTCCGATACCTTTACGATGAAGACGTGAAGAAGTATGGAGATCCGACAACCACAAGTGTCATAATCGTGCCCACTTCTAGCATCACCGACAACCAATACACCATAATCAGCAAATGGGCTAAGACCGTCAATCCTCCCGATGACAAGAAGAGCAACAAGCGCCAACGCATGGATGACGGGGAAGATGAAGTTGGTGGCGGCGGCGAACCTGGTAGTAGTGGCGATGGCAGCAACAATGGTATCACAGAATGAATACTGGTTTCGATGTTCTCTCAATGACAGATTTATGTGTCTTCTCTCTGTATTATGATAGCTTCGGTCAATCTCATAAAGTCCTTGAATTGTTCTCTCTTTCTGTGCGGAATCTATCTCTTTGCAGTGGTTATGCATAGGTTGCTTATGGTCTGAACGATAGATCACTGTAGATCATTGAAAAATATCTATTTGGATGACTTTTGGACTGCTCTGTCGCTACTGGTGTGAGCTCCTCTCATTGCAAAAAAAAGCTAACACATGAGCTCAAGCCAAGATTAATTATATTTCAACAGTATAACGACCTGGAGCTCAAACATAGATCAACTTACACCACAATGGCATGTTGTGTCTCAAGCTCGGCGCGAGGTGAAGAATCAAATCGACCTCAGTTTGATAGTCCCCACCGACAATGAGTTGTCCTTGAAATTTGGGATCAAACCCTCGTGACTTGCGTCTCTGTCTGATATCCTCTCATTGAGGTCTCAACAACCCGAGTTCCAAATTACGGTGTAGTTTGAGATACTAAACAAAATTGGTTAGTAGCAAGCGATTCAAAAAAAGTAGAATGACAGCGGGACTTACTGCAGCCTGAGCTGCAGAGTTATTTTGAAGAGGAGTACCAATGACTCAGATGTTAGAAGAGCGTGTAAAGGCTGCCATATGTTGACTTGTTCAAGATCTATTGATTGGAAAATTCGTCAAAGGAAAACAAAAAAGAATCAAAGTGAACCATACATACTATTGGCATTGTCGAATCTGCTGCCATGAGCCGAAGAAAGTTAGTCTCCCCTAGGCATACCCGTAATACACTGACAATCGCGGACGATGTGTGTATATAGGGTCTGCTAGTTCCCACGGGGGAAATACAACGCACCTAGTTACATCACATGGCAACGTTTTCATCTTGTTTACATCCACTGAGACGCGCATCCGCTGTATTCTTCGCGTTCTTTCAATCAAAATACCTTTTCAACTCGTAATTCCTCTTGATGGAGCAGAATAATGACACGCTGAGCTCTGTATCTTCTGGAAATTGGCTTGCAACGCCTTTCCGAGCATTCGACGGCAAATTCAGGAAGTTCTACGGACGAGTTGAGAGAAAGCGAAGATTTGAGGGATGGGAATGATCAGGGAAGCCAAAATAATGGCTTTACTCTCCCATATACTGTTCCTGGACCCAGCCGTGAACCCAGAAATCAGCCACTGAAAGCGAGGTCCGGCCATTACAAAAAATCTCCCTCTTGTCATCCCAAACATCCCTACAACTCCAGCCAATGCATCCAACTACTCTCTCATGTCTCAAACACAAACGAATACACCACTTTTTCCGCCTATCATGCTCCCGAGTCCGATTACACCGTCGACGAATCTGCATCATGCACTGCCGGATACACCTATACGTCCATCCTCATTAGAATCTGCACAAAACATCATTCCGACAGACGATTCTTTCACCCTGGTCTCGGAACTCGGTGTTCCCGCCCCTAGAAATCCAGTCTCATCTCTCTGGTCGTTCGATTCACAACTGTTTGAGCGAGAATCCCAGGTGGATTATGCACGTCCTGAATTTCCTCGCCAGCAGCCTCGTCTTTGAGCTCGGAAGATGAGTGAAATGGAACGTACTGACTGTGCTATTGAATTTCTTCTGGATAAACTCGGATACTCTTCAGTTGCCGAGTTTTTTTACACTTACATTCAGCCCATTCCCCAGCGCTCGACGAAATCATTCAGTGAACGGCATCACAACACGACCAAGGCCTTCCTTCAGGGTCACACCAAAGTTAAACCAGTGGAGATTGTTGAGCGAATGTACGGACATTGATACGCTTACCCATCGTACAGATCGAAGCAGGTTAATGAGTGAGAGCTTGCGTTCAGCTCAAACATTCAACCTTCATCAATCAAATAAGCTCGGTGCTCCATCTCTTCATGGGCTACAGTTGGTAGGAAATCAGGTGCGTCGCTCTATTGGAGAGCTCGTGCATGATCCTGCGGATTCGGATGCAACAAGTCCTGCCATTCCAGCCCGGTTGGTAGCCTCTGCTAATGAGCAAACACGGGCTAAAGGTGTGAGGATGGTCACGAAAGAAGACATGATGTCCTTCCGACTCTCAGATCGTGCTGAACTATTCAAGAAGCAAGCTTCACTGATTTGGTATCTCACTGAGTGCATGGCAGCCACTCAGAAAAAAGGTATTCTTGTCATTCGAAAGCGCAGAAATCCATCTCTTGTACGTGCTTTATTATCTCTTGTCTACTTTTCTTAACCTCCCTTCTTTCTTCAGGTTCAAGTTACTGCCATTGCATCATTTATTCTGTGCAGGAATCGATATGCGAATAGTTACCTAGCTATGCATATGGGCATCTGGCACATTGCATGCAGCTCTCATGTGGACGTGAAGCGCGCAGCTAGCCATTTTGCCAACAGTGTCCATGAGACCATGGCTTGAAGGGCTCTTGCAACAATGGCTGATACATCGCTTGGGAATCTACGAGCTGAAGTCGGAAAGGGACAAGAGTGTGGGCAGGTATTATATCGATTCGTTCTTGACAATATATAGGAGTTTCTGTGAGTCTGGGAGGGCGGCCTTACACTCGAAAATTGACTCATCTGTGGATGCGCCTGTACCGCTATTGGACTTGATGATGTTGCCGACAATGCCTTCAACTTTGCAGACCATTTTATGCATGTCTTGAAGAATGAACGTGCCGAACTTACCACACAGGAAGCAAGTTACCGTAAGCCCACTGGACTTAAGGTGAAATTACAATAAACAAGCGCTAAGACAGTGAAATTACGTTGCGGCTGGCATTAGTTTATAGTAAGTTCACGGTAAGCCTGGCAAACTTATGATAACTTGCTTCCCATGCCACTTCTCAACTTGCTGAAAACATCAACTGGACACACAGCCAAGGAGTTCAATCGATGCATGTCCTTCGTATCCTCTTTTCATTCATCCCTTCCCTCGAGTTCATGTAGCCAAAAACTTCTGAATTGCTCTGCACAACTTACGCTATCCATCATATGCGCGAGGGTTGAAAAACTAGAGTTGCTCTCCTGGGAACTAATAGTGAACGCAAGATCAAAACGGAAGGCATGAAAAGAGCACTTCATGACTTCTTTGGACAAAGTGGAGTGAAGCCAGAGTATGCTTCATTGCTTATCTCTTGGGTTGGAGGCGATGGCGGATCTGTTTTGGCAATTGACCATGCTAAGAAACTTACGGCGATGTTGTACAATCTGGACAATCCAGAGTCGGATTACAAGAACCTTCACAATGTTCTACCAACTATTGGCATATGGCATGAGCAGGCTATGGCCCAGAACACTATTGCTGAGAACCACTACAGCCCTGCAGTCACTGATGATCCATCGGCACTGTCTCAAAGTGCAGCTTGCGCAGGCTTCAAGCAGCCAACAAACTTTAAGGATTGTAGCAACTATTACAACCTCTCACAAAGTATGATAACCTTTTGGGAAGCTCAGGTTCTTGATTGCTGGCAGTAAGTCTTTATTTGTATTTAAATAATTTATAGGTTATAATAAAACTTTCAGATTAGAGCTCAGTCTCGACCACTGGACAAAACTGCAAACACACTTCAAAGATCTTGCAGAGAAGGATCAGATTCCAGAATTTTCATGGTTTCTGGAGAAGTCTGAATGGATTGTCAATCACCACATGTCGTTTGAAATGTATGAGCAGGCCTTGTCAAAAAAGGCAAATGAATCTGCTCCAGATGAGTACAGGTTTCCGACTGGAGATCCGTATACAGCTCTGATAACATCTGTTGCTGAACCCATAGCTGATCCATCAAAATCTGGCAAATCCAAAGAGAAGAGGCCAACTGCATATGAAGAGAAGGTGGGATTTGATGGAGATCATGTCCTTGCCAACTCGATTCTTTTCAAGATGGAGTATTCATTTTGGATTGAGGCTGCATATGCCATAGCAGAGGGAGATATTGGTTGCATCTGGGAAATCATGAAGGTAGAGCATATAGTATTCTCAATGCTTGAGTTTAAGCCTATTCGACACATCTTTTCAAGATATTCATGTTTATCTTTGCTGGTGGCGGCAACAACAACTACATTAATCTCCTCATTGAGATGTACTGCTTGTTCCAATACAAGAGCAGTAAGGATCTCAAGGATGCAATATGGAATAACTGGTTGGTGAATGTCACCGGTGAGCTTGGGAAATGGATCCCCAATGACCTTCTTCAGGAGCACTACAACCAATGGCTTGAGAACATCATCAAGAAGCAAGGTGGCAACTTTGACAATGATTTTCTTTGAAAAGTCATATCTCCCAACATTGAATTCTTCCTATGCTTCAAGGAAGAGCTTGAAGTAGCGCTTGAGCTCTTTAAGCGAACCAAATTGCATACATCATGCCATCTCTGAGATGAGTCATTCCAGGCTGCCCCAATTTATATCTTCTTAGTTAGACCAAAGTGTAACAATCCACTATCTAATATGAAGTAAATCCACAGGAAATCCAGGGCCCTGGATTCCAGGGGCCAGCCTGGAGTCCATGGTGCGAAAGGTGTCACACTATATGGAATCCATGGTCTGTGGAATCCATGGACTACAAAATATAGTAATCTATGAAATCCATGGTTTGTGGAATCCATAGACTACAAAATATAGTAGTCTATGGAATCCATGGTTTGTGGAATCCATGGACTACAAAATATAGTAGTCTATGGAATCCATGGTCTTGTTAAGTCTGTGCGACCCGGAGTGGAGCGGCCGAGATATTGGACAGAAATGGTCCGGAAAGATTCCAGGTTGGACCTTGCGAGTGATGGGACTCAGTGAAGCTATTGGCAACACCCTTGACACGCCGTAAGGTGTCCCGAGAGGAAAATAGTAAGGCAAAGTCTAAGCTAAGTTAAGACAGTAGGACCGGAGGCGTAGCCGAGGTTCGACCGAGATCACGTGGCTGTGTTGGCTTAGTAACCGGAGACTCGGTCAATTGGTCAAGGAAGGACTCGGAATGAGTACAAGGCCAGACTAAGTTGATTTTGGAGCTAAGGTTACTATACAAGTTTGTACTAAAATACTGCCAATGGGGCCGATGTTCCGGGGCCGGACCGGACCCTCAGTAAGTAAAACAATAAAGTAATTCAGTACCAAAAGACAATAGTGAAGCCAAAGACAATAAAACAATAACAGGCATAAAACAATAGTGTGGGAATAGTTCCCGAGACTGGACCGGAGTTATACCGAGGTTATGCCGAGATGATCAACCGAGATATGCCAAGATAATCGGTCATAATACACCGGAAACCTCGGCCGAGTGGCCGGAGTACTGGAAATGGTGTAGATTGACCAATATTGGTGAAGTGGTCAAAAGTCCGGAGTAACCGAACCAATGCAATGGCCGGAGTTGCCAAGCCGATGTGATGGCCGGACTAGCCGAGCCGATACGGTGGCCGGAGTTGCCGAGTTGGTAACTGGTTGGTTAGATATAGAATAGGGTCTGAGGGCTCGGTCGGTAATTCGGTAGGCATGGCTGTAACAGGTCTGTGGAATCCACGGACTACAAAATGTAGTTGTCTATGGAATCCATGAACTGCAAAACATTGTTGTAGTCTATGGAATCCATGGTCTGTGGAATCCATGGACTAAGAAAATCACTACTGATTCCATGGGTCATTTACTACATCTTATAAGATTCAATGCACCCAAAAATTCCAGTCATTTCAGATGCTTGAAAAGCTTCTAATCACCCAGAATGAATGTATTTAGGAGCAAGAGTAGGTCATACCATTCAATCTGATGATAGAAATCACTATTGATACCAGTATGGCAGCAGTACTTAGATACATCATTTCCTACACCTAAGAATATTCAATACTCATGAAATATTTCCAGTCATGTTAGATGGTTGAAAGGACTCTGTTCACTCAACATGCACATATTTTGGAGCAAAAATAAATGGTACCATTCAATCTGACAATGAAAATTTCTACTGATTCCAGTACAGTGGCAGTACTTACATGGGTCATTTACTACATCCTAAAATATTCAATGCATCTGACAAATTTCCTGTTATTTCAGAGAGTTGAAACACCTCCGCTCACTCAAGATGAATGTATTTGAGAGCAGGGTAAGTGATACCATTCAATCTGATGGTAGAATACTACTAGAAATTACTACTGATTCTAGTACATCAGGAAAAACTGTTTGGGCCTTGGATGGCCTGAAGTTAACCTCAAGGTAACTCAAAGACACCTAGGCCACCTAGGCCACCTAGGTTGCCTAGGTTCCTTTAGGATGACCTAGGAATTAGGGGGTGGACTTTTGACAACCTGAGAAAAACCTGAGAAAACCTGAGAAAACCTGAGAAAACCTGAGAAACCTGAGAAAACCTGAGGAACCCTGGAAGAACCCTGGGGAAACCTCAGGCAGCCTGAGATAGTCCTAGGTAACCTAGGAGGCCTAGGCTGCCTAGGCCACCCCAAGTCCAGCCCCTGTAACCTAGGAGGCTTAGGTTACCTAGGCTATCCTTGGCCCAGACCATTTTTCCTGATGTATGGTGGTACTTACATGGGACATTTCCTACACCTGAGAATATTCAATGCTTGTAAGATATTTCCAGTCATTTTAGATGGCTGAAAGGACTCTGCTCACTCAAGATGAACATGTTTTTGAACAAAAGTAAACAGTACCATTTAATCTGATGATGAAAATCACTACTGATTCTGGTACAGTGGCGGTACTTGAATTAGTCATTTAATACACCCTAAAATACTCAATGCATCTGAAAACTTTAAAATAAGTAACTGCAGGCACATATATACAATGGAACCAGTGAAGGAACCCTAGATTGGGCTTCTCTCATGTGCTTGGTTTCCTCAGTGGGATGGAGCAATAATATTCAGAAAGGAACAGAGAGCTCATTCATACACTACTACATGGATTCCATACACTACAATATTTTGTAGTTCATGCATTCCATGGACTATAATATTTTATAGTCCATGGATTCTACACACTACTAAGGTAGAGAGCATCCATCTCTTGCTAACATCATGTGCATCATGTGTGACATCTTAATATAGTGAAATTCTCTTGATAATTAGCTCAAATAATAACCCAAGCCTGCCTCATAAATCTGTGCCATGCATCCCTTTAAAATATGATTAGGAGGGTGTAACACCCAAGGTTTCAAGCAGACATACAAATTTGGGAGAGGTGTTCCTAAAACAGTGTTTCTGGCAATAAGCTGGGATCATCCATCTCAGTGTTTATCCATATAACTGTTAAGAATAAAACACCAGAGGTTCACAAAGGGGAAGCGAGAATGTTCAACCTATTGCAGTAGCATAGCGTAGGCAAATGGATGGAGTACAAAAACTACTCAACGAGTGGTATATAACTACACA
This sequence comes from Gymnopus androsaceus JB14, assembly GCA_009733575.1. Classification (NCBI taxonomy): domain Eukaryota; kingdom Fungi; phylum Basidiomycota; class Agaricomycetes; order Agaricales; family Omphalotaceae; genus Gymnopus; species Gymnopus androsaceus. Next base: position 63,604 of record ML769577.1, read on the forward strand.
ATGTGTATAATGCATGCTTGGTAATGCTCGCATGTGATACAGTATCAGTAATATATTAACAATAACTTCCAGTGTGGTTTGTAACTACTTAAATAGTATCATAAGCAATGCATGGAAGGAATTAGCTCTAGGGAGTGCGGAATGTTATGTATTGAATTTTCAAAGTGATTTTCACTATATATAGGTAAGTGACAGCTGTGTGACAATGTCAGCTGACATTAGTGAGAGATGGATGCTCTCTACCTCACATGTATTCCATAGATGACTATATTTTGTAGTCCATGGATTCCACAGACCATGGATTCCATAGACAACTACATTTTGTAGTCCGTGGATTCCACAGACCATGGATTCCATATAGTGTGACACCTGTCACACTCTGTGGATTTACTTCATATTAGATAGTGGATTGTTACACTTGGTCTAACTAAGAAGATATAAATTGGGGCAGCCTGAAGTGTTGAACCAATGTATCCCGAATGTCTCGCACCTAGATGTAAGTGAAGACCAAACATGACCACCCAGGGTAACCATGCCGTAAGGTGGGTCTGGACAGTAGTATGAGTGTTATATGGAACAGTACAAGTCTTGGAGGTGCAAGGAACAGTGTACGGGCCACCTGATGATGTAATCGGGAGGAATTGGGTGGTATTGTGGTCCGGCAACCAGAAGTGAGTGGAAGCGGATGGAATATGGATGAATGGGTAATCCAAAAGGATGTAATATGTCCAAATATGGATAATGCGGGTAGAATACAGCAAATACGGATGGAAATAGCACGGGAGTGGATGGAATAGGGTGAATGCGGACAGAAATAGCACAGGAGTGGATGGAATAGCACAAAAGCGGATGGAAATAGCGTGGGAGTGGATGGAAATAGTGTGGGAGCGGACAGAATAGGGTGAAAGCGGATGATGCCAGGGGCTCTAGACGTAGCAAAACCCAAATAGGAAGCTCCCGAGGAGCTTTGGTTGTAAAGTTGTAAACAGAGATAGAAGACAGTGAGCTCCAGATGTAGATTTGGGATCTATGGATGGAGCCTTGCGGTCAATGCAGATGACAGTGGGCCTTCAAACGGAGCTCGGAAGGCACAGGTGGTTGGAATAGGCAAAACAGAGAGACAGAGATGGACAGCAAACAGAATAGATTTGGAAACCAGAAAATAATGGTAACAGTGGTAATAACAGACTAGGATACATTGGACTTGGGGTGTCTACTTATGTACTGTAGGGAGGCTGTGTAAGTTATTGGGAGGGCCTGATGGATAGTTATCAAGTGTGGGAGGCACCCAGAAGGCAGGATAACTGGTAATCACATGTAGAAAGTGCCCAGCAGGCAGGATAAATGGTAAATAAGGAAGCGTCCACAATTTGGGTAATGAGTGTAGGAAGTATCCGCAGATGGTCACCAAGCGTGGGAAACATCAGTGGGTGGATAACAAGTGCAGGGAGTGTCTGGAACTGAGCCAAAGCCTGTGTTAGGATTCTTAGGAAGGCAATGCTTCCTAACATTGGAATTAATAAGGGTGATTTTCAAACGAGTTGTTGAGAGGAGATGTCAGGAATTCCACATGTAATGTTGTTAGGACATTTGGGCTAGTGGTTGGGGGTTGAATGACTGAGGACATCGGAATTTGGTGGTTGGGAATGGCATTGTTGTGGCGTCAGCAGTAAGAGCAAGAACAAAGATTTGGGTGCCTGTCAAAAACTGGCAGGCTATTGCCATCGGATTTCCGGTCCATCAGCCATTGGTCTGATTGCAGTTTGTGACAGGTGCCCAAATCTTTCTTTTACTGCCATGACAATGCCATTCCCAATTCCCAACCACTAATTCCCGAGGACCATGGTCATCAATCCTTTATCCTTTATCCCAAATGCCCTAACAACATTACCACATGGAATTACCGACATTTCCTCTCATTTACCCTTTCGAAAATTGTCCTTATTGATCCCTTGTGCAACTTTCCACTTTCCTCTCAATGATTTGGTTATTCACTACGTATTTTGGTCCACAAAATTGTTCTACAATGGAGTAACTTCCTTATATCTCATTCTTACAAGTGGTGGACAGGTATAAACCAACAAAAACCATTCTTAATCCGGATACAACAACCGTCATTAAATCACAGCCTCAACCTGTGGTTTAACCTATTCGGGTACCTTACAGCGGAGTTCACTGCTTGAAAGGATTGGTTTAACAACATCCCTCACCTTCTGCACTGCCCCGTTCAATGAGGATGACTGCTTTTTAACAATGACCAGGATTGTCATTGAGGACCTACAAAACCAATGAAACCTGTAACAGGTCATCTCCAAAACTCTCCCTCATTTATACCTGACCACAATATCCTATTCTTCCCGTTACAGCTCGATATTCCCATCTTACTCACATATGGTAATGTTCCGTATCCATATATCTATTCCTGTTTATGGTGAATACGATGTGCCAATCCCTTTGAACAACATGTCATATTCTCCCTTTTTTGAGAGATAGTTTGCACAGCTCCACACGAACTACAGCTCAGTTGTATACGCAGGTTGCGCAGCTCATTTTACTGCGCAACTATGCATACGCTACACTAATTAGTGCTCAACACCCTATATAAGCTGGGGACCTTGCACCAGCTGCTGTGAGATTTATGCATAACATCCGAAAAGTCTCGGGCTGGATTAATGCATAACTAACCAATAGTCTGGTTTCCCTGCCATTTTGGTCAAATTTTAGTGTATTTTGCTGTTTTTGAAGCTGTTTTTGAATGGATTGATGTAATTTTTGCACAGGGGGTTAGGGTTAGGGTTAGGGTAGGTTAGGGGTTAAGAGTTAAGGATTAAGTTAGGGTTAGAAATTGGTCTGGGTCCAGACTGGGTTAGGTTAGGGTTAGGGTAGGTTAGGGGTTGGTTAGGGGTTGGGTTAGGGCTCAGGGGCTTGATATATGATCAAAAAAGGAAAATGAAATGTGAAATTGAAATTATGCATAAGAACTTCCAATAATTATCAGTTAGTTATGCATTAATCCAGCCCAAGACTTATCAGTCTGTTATGCAATAATCTCACAGCTACAGCTGGACCTTGTCTGTAAGGTCCCCAGATCAGTTATTTTGCAATTATATTGGTTTTCATCTCTTGTTCAGTCTCTCTCTCTCTCTCAGTCTCTTATCTCTTAAATCTCCAGCTCTCTCTCCTCTCTAACAATTCTATTTCTTTGTCACCAACAATGCAACCTTGATCTTGATTCCACTAAACCACCAAACACTCTAGTTATTATTATAACTATACCACACTCCAATTACCAACCCACTGCTCAAAGTAGACATACCTGCCGAGTGGTTTCTGTCAGTACAAGCCACCAATACCAATTACTTGGATCCATTACCATTAAAATGGACACATCTTTCCACTTGAAATCTCCCAGAGAAGTCAGTGCGACATGCTCTAACAGCCTGACACAGATCCAAGACAGGTTTAAATCCCAGTAGCATTGTTTCAGGGTGATTTTTGTAACTCAGACATGTGATGTATCTGGAGTGTTATGAGTCATACCATTTGCTATTAAACTTTATTAACACTAATTACCATAAATCCACTCTTTTTCTAGTATTAAACTGCATACACTCACTATTTATTCAGATGAGATTGCAATACTGATAGTACAAACAACACAAACTGGTGATTTTGACAGATTTTTGACTGTGTGAGCCAAAAATATTGAAAAATGGCAACTTTGAGAGCTTTATAGCCACCTCAGTTTCATGAGAAATACTATGGGGTGAAGTGCAACCCCCGTTTTCAATGTCCCTCTTTTCAATGGTGACTACTGCATCTCCTCAAAAATATATATATTTGCACCTGCACACTTTGGGGATATTCACAAAATGCTGCATATGTCAGGTACTTCTCACAGGGGTGTCACCCAACTGTCTCAGAAGATAGACTTATACTACAACTTTTTTGAAGAAGATATATACTGTTCTTCATGAGATATGTCCAAAAAACCAGGTGACGGTCACTTTTGGTGATCCCAAGTACCACTGTCAACCAGCTTGTTTAGAGCCGTAAAGTGCAAGTTCAACTACCAGGGCAGCTTTTCTCAAGAAAGTGGTTTTATACTTAAGTAATTCTTAGAATGTTCCTAAGAATTAAAGTTATCCTAAATTGTAAGTATCAATTATACTTAAGTATTCACTTAAGTATAGGCATCACTAACTCATGCAAAATAATCTTGAAATGGGTGATTATGAAGTAAAAGTAAAAATGAAAGTAATAAAGTAAAGTAAAGTAAGCACTATCTTATATCCTCTGCAAACTGTAGTTTAAAGTAAAATACCAAATCAGCTGTGTAAGTAAAGTAAAGTAAGTTATTCAAAGTACAGTATTAGTAAAGTAAAGTAGGTAGCACAGAAGAAAGCCATGAGCAAGGCATAAGTTTCTAAAGAAAATACTAAGCAGAGAGTATATGAGTCCTACTGAATTGTAGTGGTAGTAAAGTGAGAGTACATAGGATGAGATGGTAGAGGTAAGAGTTGAAGAGAGGTGGTGTCAATGAGGGCCCATTGGGTCTTTATATATACATAGGAACAATCACATGATATTCCAAGAGAACAATAGAAACTGTTCATTGTCTTGCCAAACTGGCAACAATGGCAAAGTTGTCTATTGTTCCTAACTAGGAAATCTTCACAGCTAGCATATAAAAGGCCCCCTACCTCTGTCCTAGATCTCAGAGCTCCCTCCTGACTCCAACCTTCTTCTTTACATTACTTCAACAGTCTACTTCCTTGCTTCTTTACATTACTTAAGAAATGCTTATGTTCATTAAGTATTCTTCAAGTAAGTATTTCTCTTGGGAAACAATTACAGTTGTTTATTAAATGTTTTTATATACTTACTTACTGACTTAATTACTTACTACCTACCTACTTACTTACTTACTTACTTACTTACTTACTTACTTGATGATAGATACTTACTCAAGTACAATATGTTTTTTTCTTTTTTATCTACTGTCTACTTGACACAGACCAAGAAATATGATTGCATTTTACTCAATTACCATCAGCAAAACCTGTATGACATGGGCAGTGCTTGAGCAAACTGTCCAGAGTTCCCAGCACTCAGATGGTCCAGCCAATGCAGGAGGGGGCTCCCAGAACTCCCAGAGACCGCAAAATTACCTTATTTGTAAATAACATATGATTTTATATTTCTGACAGCACTGGCCAGTGCTGGGAGCTCTGGGAGCGCTGGGAATTTTAAGTATTGCTGTGGGAATTAAAATGCAAAATACAGGTTTTGCTGATGACTTAGGTAAAAAATACTTGGAGTTTACACAAGTAATACTTAGGTGATAAGTGCTAGACAACTAATTTGTTGCTTTATGCAAAATTAGGTATCACTTTAGTATTACTTGAGTATTACTTAAGTATAAAACAACTTTCTTAAGAAAATTTGCCATAGATTTTTGCAAGTTTGAGCCATAATGTTTGACCTGGTTTTACTCCTATATCAATGCCTGGAGGTGCCTTCATATAAATGTGCTTGTTGTCATCCAATTTCCCATAATGATAAACAGATTTCACATCTATCTGGTGAATAACAATGCTCTTCTCAGCTCTAATGCTAAGTATAGCACTGGCTGATGCAAGTTTTGCAACAGATGCAAAGGTTTTGTCTGGGAAGTAATCAACATCTCCAATCTGATTAAATCCATATACTGTCTTGACTCAACTTGAATCTCCTCCAAACCTAATAACACGTTAGTAATAAAATAGGAAACTTAAGACAAGCCTCGGACTGTTAATAACCACTAGGCAAGAAATATATAATCAAACAACTTGTAACGCCCCCGTTCCCTTATGCATACATCATTATGTTACCCTTTTAATTCATTTCCTTTACTATATAAAATACTTTATGTCACTATGTACTTTAGCTTTACACCATCACCCGCCGAGAATACCTAGACAAATATACAGTCCAGTTGTGTTCTTTTGGGTGAAAGTAAGCTCTGACCTCACCGAGGTCTTATACAACTAGGCTCAAGTAGAATTTTTAGTAATATAGTTATTTAATAGGAAACTCACTGAATATATTGTTTGGAGATGTCTCAACAAACAATAATAAGTACTACCTTTGGAGATGGCTCAACTAGGGATCCTCACCATAACCATATAATTTACAGTACTTTATGGGTGCCTCCTGGACACCTGCTAGTCCCCCTTAATGCCTCCTGTTAGAAGCTTGGATTGTTTTTGTTTCCCTCTGATAGGAGGACTTAAGGGTTTCTCTCAGGTAATAGGTAGGTATTAGTAGAAATACAATATATTAGGTATTTTTGAGTCATTACCACTTACCAGTGCTTATAACCTTTGGTGCTAAGCCTAGCAATGAAATACTTACACAGGAAACATGCTCAAGGAAAGTAGCAAGAAATGCAGTCAATATTAACTGGCCTGAGATACTAGATTAGGTACTACACATGTTGCACCATGCCATAGATGGGAGTAGTACAGGACAAGAAAGAATACCACAAGAAAATGATAACACCACAAACTCCATACCCCATTACTCATCATCAACATATGCATCCGATGCACCCTCATCTTCATCTTCAATACCATCAGGTATAGACACTACCATCTGCTTTACTTTACGTGCCTTTGAAGCTCGTGGTTTGATGGCAACACGCTCTTTTTTTCCTGAAGCCTCCTTTCCTTTCCTTTACCCTTGGCAACAGCTGTCAACTTTGCATTATCTTCCTTCTGCATACCTTTGTTGACCTCAACTCAATGCTGCTTCTGACCTTTTCCTGCACTGGTAGATGCCTTCCTCTTCCGATCCATCGGATAGCTTAACGGTCAACGAGGCTCTCACGATTTGAGGCCGAGTTGAAAGTGCACTGTCCACGGGGAATATTCCCGCTGGACTCAATGATAACATGTGGGCACCTGAGGGCTTGGTCTCTCGCCCAAGTCATCCCATCCCGGTGATACGCCGATTTTTCGGCTAAGGCTAGAACTGCGCAGAACCAATAATCCTAGGTTCTGTTAGTAACAAAACACGGTCAATAAGAGAACTATAGTGAGCCCGAGCTGATAGTTAAAATCTACCGAGGACCTATTCTACCCAAGAGGTTGCAGAGTAACGGTACGCGCAATGGTACCATACTCAACTTTGTGAATGCGCCTCGATCAAAGTCCTATGCGCGGTATGGTGTAGCGAGGCAAGCTTGTTGGATAACAAGTTGCTGACCGAGGCAGATAAACGAGCCCACATACCAGTTATACTAGGCTAGGTCATCGAAGGATATACCCAAGGGATCGAAGTCTTAACGAGGCATCGCTTCCGCGATCAGCTCACCGAGGAGTCTAAACGACACTCAAGTTTATTAAACGAAGCAAGGTGGACCGAGATGGGGAAGTACCCTAACGGGTGCCCTCAAAGTTGACGCTCGCTGGAAAGCGCCCAGGCATATAGCCGCGGCAGTCCAACGCGGCCACATGACCCACTTGCTGTAGCTACTTCTAGAACACGGAAGGACCAAGGAGTATTTCTATCCGAGCCTCAGCGTTTTACCGAGATCCATATGCTACCAGGCATCTAGACTCGAGACCACGCGGAACTAGAGATAATAACCAGTCTCCCATTGGCAAGGAAAAACATAGAAATACCTCCGAGGGCTGTTCTGCTAAAGGAACTGGCGAGCCTTGTAAAAAGGCAAATGACTCGAGTCGATTCGGACCAAAATCCCAAAGGTCGACCCAATCGAGGAAGACAAACGAACGAGGCAGGAAAACGTCGAGGCAAAACCATAGTATACACGCATATATGGACATTATTTATCTTTTCTATTTTACTTACTCTGTTTCATCCTATCTCGCTCAGTTTCTCTCATTTTCCTATTTTCATATATCTCGCTCAGTATATAAGGGTAGCTATTCTATCTCGGAATAACAAGTTAGACTTGATACCTGAAACGCATTTCTATCTTAGGACCTGTAGTGATTCGTACACGCTCAGACGCGTCTGCATCGTCCTCTACAACCTTTGAAACGGGTGGCCTTCTTGTAACCTCGATAATACTGAGGCTGTTCATTCTACTTCCCGGCTATTAAGTCGAGCATTCCTGGTTTTCATCTCGAAGAGAGGTCACATCAGTCTTAGGACCGCAGGTGGAGCCTAACGTGCACACCTCGACGAGCCCGTTGTTAATTAGGAAAGGTCTTGGACCCAACTGTCGGCTTGGTCTAGTTTTAGGGAGGAAGCTTCTCGGAGTGTTACCTAGCTTTACCAACAGATTCTACCCCTTGCCCGCTCTTCGCTGAGTGTGTTAAAAACGCCTACTCGAGTGACTTGCGCGGCGGTCGTATAAGCTTGTTAGGTAACTCGCGGGAATCCCTGAGAGTTGGAGTATCATTGCGCGGCGACGTAAAGGCTCCCGAGATACGCAAAGTCGTTTGTTGAGTCGGCGTACTTGACCCGTGCTTTGGTGTTTCACCGCGGATACGCAAAGTCGTTTGTTGAGTCGGCGTACTTGACCCGTGCTTTGGTGTTTGCTTTCCCCTCGATTAGTTCAGCGCGTCGTCGTACGTTAGTTGGCTTTTCAAAACCTCCCTCCAAATATAAAACCTTGTTCATTGCGCACTATCTGTGTCAACTGTCAAGTGCTTTTCTCTTCGAATCAATTAGTAGTCGAGGGAACCTTTGACAACCTCCTTCCTCGCATTAAATTAAACCTTTTGGATTATATCTGATTGGGGTGATTGTTGTTTGGTTGGTTTTCATACCCAGCACAATATCTAACTCATCACCGGGGCAGGGTTCTTCCCCGCACCTCTCATCACAGATGATGGTGGTCTGCCCTACGACAGTCCACCGAATGCGATCGCGTCGAGCAGTAACTCGGCAGGAGCCCCAGGCTCTTCTTCATTCAACACTGCTTCGGCCCAGTCTGAAGCACCGCCACTGCCCCCATGGAGGGTATCAACATAGTTATCGTCCTCATCGTACTACCGGTGCTCACCTCAGCACGCTATTGAGGTGAGTACCAGGCTTTGACTTTCACGACACGCTATCGTGAATGTCATAGCCCCAACTGCCCGACATGGATTAGATGCTCACGACACGCTATTGTGAGTACTCAATCTCCGGGTTTGTTTATTGATTGCTCCTGTGGACTCAATCTGGCCAGGGAGGGGTCAGACGGGATTGAAAAATCCCGCTAAATCTGACCCACCAGAAGCCTGGGCGCGGTATTATCACGTCCACCCTAATACGATGCCCCCAGGCATTGTTTGTGATTCTAGTAATCACATTTCCTTACGCAGTGTCCGAGGACGTCTCCTTGTTCATAACCGGGCACCCAAACTGCCACAAGGAATGATCGCTCTTGAGCGAAATCGTTTCCTCCTTCTGTTGGCAGAGTTGTTTGCAACTCCAGGACTGTACGCCTCGTTGATCATGTCAACGGGGGCTACAGTCACCCCGGAAATCACGGTGTCCACCTTCCCGGACGACACACAAAATGCTACATTGGAGGATGTAGCGAGATTCTACGCCTCCCAAGGCATCACTGTCCTGATGGGGGAAGACACTGCTGTCTTTGCCCTCACATGGATCACAGCTTTCCATCCATCGGATAGCTTAACGGTCAACAAGGCTCTCATGATTCGAGGCCGAGTTGAAAGTGCACTGTCCACGGGGAATATTCCCCGCTGGACTCAATGATAACATGTGGGCACCTGAGGGCTTGGTCTCTCGCCCAAGTCATCCCATCCCCGGGGCAGGGTTCTTCCCCGCACCTCTCATCACAGATGATGGTGGTCTGCCCTACGACAGTCCACCGAATGCGATCGCGTCGAGCAGTAACTCGGCAGGAGCCCCAGGCTCTTCTTCATTCAACACCGCTTCGGCCCAGTCTGAAGCACCGCCCACTGCCCCCATGGAGGGTATCAACGATAGTTAATCGTCTCATCGTACTACCGGTGCTCACCTCAGCACGCTATTGAGGTGAGTACCAGGCTTTGACTTTCACGACACGCTATCGTGAATGTCATAGCCCCAACTGCCCGACATGTTGATTAGATGCTCACAACATGCTATTGTGAGTACTCAATCTCCGGGTTTGTTTATTGATTGCTCCTGTGGACTCAATCTGGCCAGGGAGGGTGTAACACCCCGTTCCCTTATGCATACATCATTATGTTACCCTTTTAATTCATTTCCTTTACTATTTAAAATACTTTATGTCACTATGTACTTTAGCTTTACACCATCACCCGCCGAGAATACCTAGACAAATATACAGTCCAGTTGTGTTCTTTTGGGTGAAAGTAAGCTCTGACCTCACCAAGGTCTTATACAACTAGGCTCAAGTAGAATTTTTAGTAATATAGTTATTTAATAGGAAACTCACTGAATATATTGTTTGGAGATGTCTCAACAAACAATAATAAGTACTACCTTTGGAGATGGCTCAACTAGGGATCCTCACCATAACCATATAATTTACAGTACTTTATGGGTGCCTCCTGGACACCTGCTAGTCCCCCTTAATGCCTCCTGTTAGAAGCTTGGATTGTTTTTGTTTCCCTCTGATAGGAGGACTTAAGGGTTTCTCTCAGGTAATAGGTAGGTATTAGTAGAAATACAATATATTAGGTATTTTTGAGTCATTACCACTTACCAGTGCTTATAACCTTTGGTGCTAAGCCTAGCAATGAAATACTTACACAGGAAACATGCTCAAGGAAAGTAGCAAGAAATGCAGTCAATATTAACTGGCCTGAGATACTAGATTAGGTACTACACATGTTGCACCATGCCATAGATGGGAGTAGTACAGGACAAGAAAGAATACCACAAGAAAATGATAACACCACAAACTCCATACCCCATTACTCATCATCAACATATGCATCCGATGCACCCTCATCTTCATCTTCAATACCATCAGGTATAGACACTACCATCTGCTTTACTTTACGTGCCTTTGAAGCTCGTGGTTTGATGGCAACACGCTCTTTTTTTCCTGAAGCCTCCTTTCCTTTCCTTTACCCTTGGCAACAGCTGTCAACTTTGCATTATCTTCCTTCTGCATACCTTTGTTGACCTCAACTCAATGCTGCTTCTGACCTTTTCCTGCACTGGTAGATGCCTTCCTCTTCCTTGGAGCAGTACCCACCTCATCCTCTGTCAGCTCTGCATCTCCACTGTCAACATCATCATCCCTCTGAGCATGTTTCTGCTTACGGTTACGGCCCCCAGTCTTGTTTTTCACCAGCTTCACCCTCTCTCCTGGCTCACGTTGAGCCTTGAGCCCTCAAATCTCCTTTGATGTGAGCTTGCACTAAGCAGCCTCATCTTCGGACCATGCCTCATAGAGTTCCTTTACATCATTGACCTTGGTAAGGGATTGAGGTGATATCCTCTAGGCTAGCTATTAATGGAAACCTTGTAGACAGCTACAATGTTGCCTTTGTACTTGGTGTAGGCCATAACCAAGTCCTTCATGCCAGTAATCTCCTCTACAAAAGGCTCAGCTGCAGTTCATCAGTCAGTAGAAGAGCAAATACCTAAGCCGCGGTTGATCAACTTGACTGTTGCCTTAGCCATGTCGGCCTTTGACAGCTTTTTTTTTACCCACTACATATGCATTTAGTATTTCCACACATGCTGATTGCATAAGGAAGCACTTACAAGCCTCCTTCATGCAAACATAAGAGTCAAAACATTTCCCCATCTTTGCAAGATTGATCCAAAACTGATCCCGCAGGAAGTCATCACCTGGACCTGCTCCAAAAAACCCCTTTGCCGTGTCCTTCTTGAAGCTTCCGCAGGTTGTGATGCTGAAGGAATTAGTACTGGAGCTCAGATAAGCGTAGTCACACTAAACAGTATTACATAAGTTAGTGATGCAAAAAGTACAGGAAAGAAAAACATACCTGAGATTGTAGCAGATCTAGAGTCTTAGATGCTGCCTGCGCCATTGACTTACTTGATACCCTCTGCACCTTTCCCTTGGACTCAGCCTCCTTCTCATCATAGTACTCCTCCTGATACTCCTTCATTTGAGCTGGATCTTTCATGATTTCCAAAAGCTCTTCATCCTCATGCAGAGCTACATGGATTTCTTCAAGCGTCTTCCGGTGGCCTGGACCAGCATCTAAACAAAATCCACTAAGAGAAATTGGTTCACAGATATTACTACAATAGCTCACCTTTGTTCAACTTGTTACCTTTAAAATGCATCATGATGTTCCAGTCCAAAACTTTGCATCTGCTTTTGATGGGGGAAGAATACAATGCTAGCTGTTTCACATGGGCCACTTTATAGCCATGCACATCTGCAATACTTTTCAGCTTCACTTCATACTCCGTGGTAGTGCTGTTGATCTCATCCATGAGCTTCTCCTGCTTATCTACCCCTGACTGCTTCATCAACGCCCACTCCTCTGTCCCCATTGCTGACCTTTTCTTTCAAGAAGGTCAGGGCTCTGCAGCCACCTCCCTAGTGGCAGTCACTACAGTGCTGCTGGGCTTTTCAGGTGCAACAGAGTTCACGGTGACCATAGACTGGGAAAAACCTGGCTGAGACTGAATGCATGAGTGAGAGGCACAACTGGCATCACCCAATTCAGAAGGAGCTGGCCCCTGGGTGGGAGAGTTAGCGGAAGGACCAAAGGCTGAAGCCACAGGAGGATCCAACGGAAGGGCAGGGATAGTGGCAGATGTAGATAAAAAGTTGCTGAAGCATCCGCAGTAGCAGGAGATTGGGCTGGAGGGGCAGAAGCTCTAGAATTGCAAGGTGCGGAAGGCCCTTCAGAGCGCTGGGAGGCAGGCTGAAGACTGAGAGGGGCAGGAGAAGCTTTGGATGTGCCATGCTCAATGGAGTGTTCAGACAACTGGGAAACTGGCTCCAAAGCATGACCAATTTTATTCGGTGAAGACATGAGTTTATCATAGGCAACACAATGAAGGATGTCTGCAGTTGAGACAATCAGAGCTGAATCACAAGTACTAACATTGAAGCCAGCATCAAGCAAGTCCAAGTACCTAATCACCTGGCTCGATGATGGTTTTTGAACTGAGATTACGTGTAGTTGCTGAGAGTATTTATCTGAAAATACGGGGATGAGTTAATTAGAAAACAATGAAACAAAGAAGAAAAAAAAAACAGCAAGAAGTTAATTAGCAAAAGACGAAGCAACAAAAAACCAGAGACGAGCTAACGAGCAAAGGACAACACAAAGTAGAAATAAATCAAATAAAAAACCCCACCGATAACATCTTGGGTGCTTTTCGAGACTTGTGCAAGAGCCCCTGTTCCGGCCAATTGAGATGCGTCAATGGGTTCAGTGACCACAGGCTCTGCCCAAGTAAGTACAGATGGAGCCATTTCCTGGAAATACCAGATAAACAACATCTGTTGAAGCATATGCACAAACAAACTTTGAAGAAGGACTTTCAGCGGTGCTGCAAGGCAATGTGGGCTGGGATTCACCATCAACTGTGGATCTGACAAATAAACTCTAACTAAACCTCACCATTGGCATTCATCCTCCCTGTTGTCATCTTCTGCAAGATCCATAGCGTCGACAAAGAGCATGAACAAGAGTGAGTTGAGATGAACAATGAAATCAATTTGAATCTATTCTCATGTCATATGTCATATGTTGCATGACAAATCATATTTTTAGGAACAGTCACCATCAACACTGCCAAGCCTTGAGCCAGCCTTCCTACCACTATCAGCCATGCTCGCATCAATGCTCTAGAGCGTATGGGCCATGGTGAAGACATGCATGAAGGTGAGCTTCATCATTGACCTCCATGGTACCATCTGAAATTCCTGACAGTAAAACAAGAATTCTACCTCAATGCCCAGAAGTTGATTCTTGCAGCAATGCACGAATAAGGCTTTGGTGAAGATGCCTGCCGTCATGTTTTCGGTAGGGCAGTAAGTAAGACGAATTTTACCTTCCTCGATGATATAGCGGATGAAGTGGTATTGGATATTGATGTGTTTGGTCCTGGCATGAAAACGATCATCCTTCACCAATGCAATAGCGGAATGATTGTCTGACATGATAGGGATCACATGATTAATGGGAACAAATATTTCCAATAAAAGATTCCTGAGCCAGATCGCTTCCTTTGCCGCATGGGTCAAAGCGATATACTCGGCTTCTGTGGTAGATAAAGAAATGGTATCCTGTCGTTTCGACAACCAAGATACTGCTCCGCCATTCAACATAAAAAAGTACCCGGAAATAGCATGTCGATCCTCTTGGGACATACCATCCGCATCCGTGTAGCCTTGGACTATTTCCTCATTGCTCATACTGAGCCAAAAGGCTTGGGTGTATTTGAGATAGGCATAAACACAGCGTACACCATTCCAATGAGTGATGCCAGGGTTTTGTGAAAAGTGAGCAAGGATAGAGACTGCATATGTGATGTCAGATCTCATAGTGATGGATAAGTACTGGAGAGCACCAAGGGCCTCTCTGCAGGGTTTGTCATGCATAAAAGCAATATCCTCGACCATTTTGGGTGATTGGTGTTTGGTGAGGTGGATGTGGGGATTGAAGGGAATAGAGAGTGGCTTTATATCCGAGAATCCATAGCAAGAGAGTATGGCGTCAATGTATGACCGCTGGGATAAGTGAATCATCCTGTTATGGAGAGATCTTTGGATCTCGATCCCAAGTAGCCAATGGATTTCTCCGGAATCAATAACTTTGATTATTGTACCAATATCTTTCTTCAGTTTCTCCATGATGGCCAGGGTTTTGATAACCAATGTCATGTCGTCAACATGTATAAAAATGATGGTGAAGGGATTAGTGCAATAGAAAACAGCATGATCAAAATCAGACCGTTTAAACCCCAGTTGGGTTATGATTTCCCTGAATTGCATGTACCATTGTCGACCAGCTTGTTTAAGTCTGTAAAGTGCGAGTTTAAGCCATAAAGTTTGACCTGGTTTTACCCCTATATCAATGCCTGGAGGTGCCTTCATAACAATGCACTCATTGTCATCCAATTTCCCGTAAAGGTAAGCAGATTTTATGTCCATTTGGTGAATAATCATGCTCTTCTCTGCTCCAATGCTGATTATAGCATGGGCTGATGTAAGTTTTGCAACAGATGCAAAGGTTTCATCTGGGAAGTAGTCAATGTTTGGGATCTGATTAAATCCATGTACAACAAGGCGAGCTTGGTGTCCTGTAATGTGACCTCATTCATCCTTCTTGGTCTGATAGACCCATTTGGATGTGAGAATATTTGCATCTGGAGGTGGAGTGACAATTGTGTAGGTTCCATGCTCCTGGAGTCTGGAGATTTCATCCTTCATGGCATTGTACCATTTGGAGCTGTCAGGTCGTCGCATAGCTTCTGCAACAGATAAAGGATCAGATTCGATTTCTGATGTTCACCTGACCTAGAGATGCAGTGAGATGTTGCAACTCATCACTTCCTTCTCCAAGTCCTTCAATAACATCCCTGATCTTCTTGGTGGGTTGTCTGACTCATTTGCCAGATACTTTGTCTGGTGCAATTGGTTTGGCAATTTCTTCTGGAACTGGTATGACAGGCTGTTCCGACTCGGTGACTGATTTTTCTAAATTTCCCAAATTTCCATCCTCCCCTTCAACAGGTTGGATCTGCCTGTCAGAGAAAACTATGTTCCTCTCTGTTGTGACAGTGTGATGTGTTGGCCAGTAGATGTAGTGACCATTTGATTCGGGTTCAAGTCCTATCCAGCGTCCTTCCTGGGCCTGTGGTTCCAATTTGCCGGGTTCCTTTTCTCGTTTGACATAAACAATACTGCCAAAGGTGCAAAGATTAGTAATATCCAGTTTAATACCAAACCGTTCTTTGTATGGAGTAGCCATTCCAATGGCTTTCTTTGGCGTCCGGTTCCAAACATATACCGCATATTTCATCATGAATCCCCAAAGCCATTCCGGGAGTCCTGATGAGATCAAAAGACTTCAAACTGCATTAAGCAAAGTTCAATGTGCACGTTCCACTATACCATTGTGTTCCGGGGTGTTGTGTACTGTGAGACGTCATTGTGTCCCAATACGTTCCAGATATGCCATAAATTTGTTACAGAGAAATTCTCCCCCTCAATCAGAGTGGAGAACTTTAACAGTTGTGCTGTATTGTGTTTGTAGACCTGTTTGGAGAACCATGTACTGTGCAAATGACTTGTACTTCAACTTCATTTGGGGTTCCTCCAACCAATCAGTTGCTTCGTCAACTAGAGTCAGTGTGTAAGTGCAATGGTTTACCGTCCTGACTTGTGCTGGTCCCCACACATCCATGTGGAAAATTTCTCCAAATTTCTCCGCACAGGGAGATGATCGCATCTGAGTGATAGGATACCTGGATGCTTTCCCAAGCATACAAGCACGGCATTCTGGTTCATCCATTTGTTTTGGATCTAATCTGGTTCCATGAACCTGATTGTCTCGGAACATATGCTTCACGTAAGCATAGTTGAGGTGACCTAAGATGCAGTGTGCCTTGTAAAGAGATACCAATCTGCCAATCTTAGTCAAATAAGCATGTTCCCTCAATGGGATCTGGTATAGTCCGTTAGTCTTTGGGATAACTCCCATGAGTTTTCCCTGGCAATCTCTGATCATCATTTTACCATTTGCGGTATGGATGGCATAACCATCATCATCGAGTTTTCCCAGTGATACGAGTGTGTTGGGAGTGTCTGGACATAAAAGGGTGTGATGGAGCTTTAGCGTTTGGACCTCTTGTCTGTATGTGGGGAGATCAAGATGGAGAGTGCCGGAGATGTTTGCTGTGAAGGTTTCCGCATTAGCAGCCTGAATGATTTGTGTTGGAATCTCCCTTTGATTCCTGAGTTCGTCAGTGAGTGGCATCATGTGGGTAGAGCATCTGGAGTCAAAAAGAATTGCTCTGTAACTGTGGGCTGCAGCATAAGCGTGATCAACTTTTCCAATTCCCTCTTTGGTGTCATATTTGAATTTGAAGGAAGGAAAGAGGTTACTATGGTTGTTAGGGATCTTCCGATTTTTCAAAAATCGTGAATAACTTTATAAGAACTTACCGGATTGAAAATCTGAGTACACAGTTAGAATCAGAGTGCTTTAAAACCCCTACCCCCTGACTTTGAGGTGATTCCGTGAGGTAGTTGAAGCGTCGGGCAGTGACCGAGCAAAAACAAGGATCTTCTGGACCCTGGTCACACAGAAGTCACATCAAGGCCGCTGTTCGGCCTTGTTCGGCAGTCTGGCACACTCGGCAACACAGTCTTTGCGGCAGTTCTGCTGGTCATTTTCAGTAGCCCTAAGTCAAATACCCAGAGAGTAGATAGAAAATCTAATTATGAAAACTCATTGGTAGGAAGTACACTTGTAGCAGTACTGGAAATAGGAAGGGGACGAGGACGAGGACGAGGACGAGGAGGACGAGAACCAGCAGAAGACTGGGGGAGTGTATATGTAGAAAAGTGAGAATGAGGAGTGGGAGCGTACATGAACGAATCGCGAGTATGGAAAGTTGAGTTCAATGGGCACGGCGTATTCAAATAAGTAGGTAAGGATGAGGGGTTCAATAGAGAGTCTTCAAAGCTGGAGTGACACAAAGATGGTTGGAAAGGCGAATGGGATAGTGATTGTGGTGAATGCAACTGGTGTGGAGAAGATGGTCCCGGCGTTGGTGAACAATGACGGAGAGCTGGAGGAGGAAGCGGAGGGTAGTGAGAAGACGGTCCCAGTGTTGGTGAACGATGACGGAAAGCTGGAGGAGGAAGCGGAGGGTAGTGAGAAGACGGTCCGGGCGTTGATGAACAATGACGGAAAGCTGGAGGAGGAAGCGGACGGTGAGAAGAGGGTCCCGCGATGTTGTTTTCCTTTGGTGGATCCTTGCGCTTACGCGTTCGCTCAAAAAGACCAATATAACGAGGATGCTTCTTCAGCTCCTCATTGGCATCAAAATGAGCATTCAAACGAACGCGAAGAGCATCCGCTGTAGTGTCCTCATGAGGAAGTTGGAGGGCGAAAGCAATATCAACCAGTTTAGACTTGTTCATGGTTTTCATATTGCCTACGAACTCCGCACCTAGCCTTTCTTGTTCAGCCTGTCGAATAATATCTGCCCTCTCGGCCTCGCTCCTCTGTGCCCTTTTCCCTGCCTCAGCCTTCTTCTTATCAGCCCTCTTTGCTGGATCTTTAGCTACTTCCAACCTCGCTCCCCTGGATGTAAGTATCCGAGCTGAAGTAGTAACCCATTTCAATCGATCCTTCTTCGTCGTCTTTGAATTGAGCCGATGCTTGTAGACTGCAAACTGTTGACCAGCGAAGACCGCATGTGCCTGTGCAGCATCGCGCTGCTCCTTAAGCGAAGCTGACTCTTGCTTGAGACCAGCATTTTCCTGCCTAAGAAGAGCAATTTCACCTCGAAGTCGTTTGAGCTCTCGATTACGGTCCGAGGAACGAGAAAATGCGCTGGAAGACATGGAAGGAGTCGAGGAAGAGGTCCAAGAGCGGGTACGTCGTAAAGAATATGGTGTCGAGGATGTCTGTGATGATGGAGGGATTGAAGTCAGAGGTTGAGCGCCTGACAGCTCATCAGTGTCGCTGTCAGAGCCACGGAAGCTCGAGTCTGATTCTGATCCTGATTCGGAATCAGAATCAGAATTGGAACCACGTTCTGGCCTTTCTTCCTCTTCCTCTCTCTGTCGTTCTTCCGACTCGAATAATTCCTCGGCATCGAATATAGCATCATCAGACGACGTGTCTGGAGCTCGTGGAAGCCGTCTAGGGAAAGAATCCGGAAGGTGAGCCTTTGTTGAAGATGGAATTGAAGGGGCAAAATCTGCGTCGGTAATGATACTGGGATTAAACGGGTTTATTCCAGATTTACACCAGGCCTGCGCAATAGTCCTTTGTTTGAACGCCCGCTTTCGACACTCCCAATACTCTGTCACAACATGGCGCAGATCCATTGACTTGCCTGTTTGCTCCAAAATCTCATCACAATGATTGAACCAGGCTGACTGGAGAGGTCCAAAACATCCGACATTGAGAGGTTGGAGACGATGGGTAGTATGGGAAGGAAGGCAAAGAAGGATGATATTGTTTTTGAGTGCGAGGTCGATCCAATCAAGGTTGATATGAGATGCATGTCCATCGAAGAGAAGGATAATGGGCTTGTTAGAAAGACCGCTCGCCTCTCTTTGAGCAGTTGCTTGAGGTACGAAGTTCTGTTTAAACCATTGGAATCCAATCTCATTATCTGTCCAGCCGCTTTCGGAAGTTGCGAGCCTATTTTGCAAAATATATTATTAGTTTTTCGTTTGAGAATGTTAGGTATACACACAGAATATCATCATCAACATGCATCCATTCCTCATACATCTTCGTTCCTGGGAACACGAAACCTGGCTTTATTGGAGCTGTACCATCCGCACAAACAGAATCAATGACCGTTACAAGCTGGAGGTCATCGCTGTGTTGTCGGTACATCTTCATATCCTCTCGTGAAAAGAAGTACCTCCGCTGTGAGTTCTTCCGGCCTCCTCCCATCTGTATACCCTTCTCATCCATATTATAGACACACTCCCAAGGTATGTTGTCTTTCTTTAGCACCTGATCCAGCTCTTCAAAGTATGCATTCACAATCGGGAAGTTGAATGCTTGTGCTCGCTTGGGATCTAAGCCGCATCCTCGCGCAGCTTTGAGTGCATCTTTGTTTTGCTGGAGGAAGGTTCGAATCCATGACGGCGACACGCTATTTTCAGTCACGGTTAGCCCCTTTGCTTCCATGAGGCCTTTCACCTTTGGTCGAAGGGTGCGTTTGCAAACTGGTATTCCAGCGAGACCAAGATACCGTATCCAATCAACGAGTACCTTTTTCTCTGCCTCATTGAGTAGCATTTCTGCTTCATGGGCTTTATTCCTTGGTTGTATACCCTTGAGTTGGTTTCGAAGGGTATCATAAGGAACATTGTAATCTCTGGATGCTTGTCGTGCAGTGTATTTTGGATTGGTGGATATGAATAACGACTGTTTTGCTTGCTGGAGGCGGATTTCTATGTCGTCGTTAACTATCTGAGGCTTCCGTGTTGTACTACAAAGGTGCTTGGCCTTGGTCATGGCTTCGAGTGGCTTCGAGTGGTGAGTGAGGTTCAAATCACTAAGTTGCTTAACATTGCCGACCTACGGCAAAGCTCGGCATGACCACTGTCACGCTGGAACCTCTTATCACTTTTGTTTGCTCGTCGAAGACTTAGAATCCTAATGGAATGCTAAGAAATTTGGGATGAGAAATCCAAAGAACCATATCTAACCGCCTATATACTTGGACCAGCAGTTTCTATACATTTTTGTCCTGTTCCTGGCTGTTTGATGCTAAAGTACACTCAAATCATTTGGTGTTTTTGTCGTTTATTCACTAGTCCTTCAGAGAGACCTTACTTTGAGTAGATAATCAAGTAGAATGACATTGAAATAACAACTACAGAAAAGGCTAGAAGCTGAAAATGACCCAAATGCTCGCAATCGAGTGTTTTTTGGAAATCGGAAGATCCCTGTTGATCGAAGATCCCTAACAACCATAGTAACGTCGATGCATACTTCCTCCTCCTCTTCATCATTAAGAGTAAGAGGTGGTGGAGTTTCAACTTTGATGTTCTGCACTATGCAGTTTTGATTGCTCAGTGATGAAAGAGCTAATTTGAATTTATCAGCTATTTCGGAAAAATTCAAAACAAGATTCCCATGCTTAGTGGGAATTTTGATTGCTGCCCATGATGACTCTGGTAATTCCTCAATCATAGATGAGGATGCCACTTTGTTCTTTGGCCTGTCTCTCCAGTTTCCATCCAACTTCTTCTTCTGCTTCTCTTTAGGAGGTTTTGTCTCCTTGGCCTCGTTGGCCTGACTGCGTTTCTCCAATGGACATTGATTTCCGAAGTATCCTTTACCTCCGCAATTATAACAAATGGAGTCCTGGAAACTTGTTGATCCTCCGCAGCCTCTGCCTCTGCCTCAGGAATTTCCACGACCTTGGAAACCTCCTCTTCCCCTATTACCGGCATAGTTTGCCAATTTCTTCTTGTGATCATGTCGCATTTGATGGACCATTCCTTCTGTGTGGATAGTCGAAATAAGCTCAGCAGGATTGAGCTTGCTTTTATTTTTGACAGCAAAAATAGCAAGGGCATTGATCGTGGCTTTAAAGGTGTTGGGGACAGAGGACATAATAGTGTTGATGAATACATCAGAAAAAACTGTTTTGGGCCCAGGAGGATCTAAGGTCACCTAGTCCTCTTAGGCAACCTGAGGCATCCTAGTTGGCCCAGGAAAAAGGGTAAAACTTTGGATACCTGAGTGGGCCCAAAACAGTTTTTTCTGATGTATATTGTCATTGATATCAATTCCTCTTGTCGTGAGGTTGTCGCAGATGTTGATCATGTTGTCCAAATGTTTATTGACCTTGGATGGGTCCGTGCATTGCATGGTGTGAAGTCACCTTTGCAAAAATGATTCTGTAAGAGCATTTTTGGAATCATAATCTGTGAGTAAATTTTCCCACAACTGCTTCATGTTGTTATAATGCCTATACCTGCGGAATATTCCATCCGATAACCTGCCAATGATTGCATTAAGCAAATCACTATCCTTTCCCCTGTCCTCATCATTGGCTCCTTCCGCATTCGAAGGTTGCAGAGTCCATTCCAGATATTGTTGATAGCCAATAGATCTGATTGCAAATTCCACTCAAGTTTTCCACGTGTCCCAGTTTGATACATCTGCTTTTAAGGTTGTAACCTTATTAAAGGCCTTCATTGCTTTAGACATATTGTTGTTGTCATCGTTGGAATCAGCAATTAAAGTGCCTGGTGATCCGGGATCTGATGGTGGTGGGGATCTGTGTGGAGAAGGTGGTTCTGTATTTGGAAATGGAAGTTGGGATGCTGTTCCCTGTGGAGATGGTTGTATAGGAGTAGGTGGGGTTGGTTTGTGTTTTGGTGCAGGTGATTGAGATGGAGTGGGAGTATGCTGTTGTGAGGATGATGCAATAGGCTGAGCAGTAGGTGCTTCAGTATCCTCTTTGTCGTCGTCTTCGTTGTCGGCAATGTGCTGTAGGTGAGTTCTACTAATTTGCTCCTGTTCTTTTGTGATGACTCTTGCAAAACTACCTAGTTTACCTGTCCAAGGTACGTCATATTGGTTTGGACAATATTGTTTGTCACACTGGCTCCACCTTCCAGTGGTTTGTTTTTGTACCTGTCGAGTAATTTGTTGACATCAAAAATGTGTGGGTGTCCTTTACAAGGAACAGTGTTGTCTGTGGGAGGTAATGGTGCTGGTCTCTGCTGTGGTGTTACAGCTTTGCTACTCGATGAGCTGGCTTGTTCCGACACTATGGAATGTTGTTGAGTTACTGGTGGTGGTGCTTGTTCCGATGCCTTTATCTCCTGTCAAGTTCATAGAGGTGGTGGATTTGGCTTGGGTGGCATGAACAAGGGTTACGGCAATATGATGTGTCAATGGTTAAGGCCGGGGCCCATAATCTATTAGAGTTATATTCCTAAAAAGGAAGTAGCAGCAATAAGTCCACACAGGACTTAGTAGTAGCAATCACACAGATCAATGGGGGATGACAGTGGTATTACAGGGTATGGTACTTAAGCTTATATACAGTCCTAAGTACAAACAATATGTTGGGCAGGTGGCTACTGTGTGAATACTTGTGGCTACTGTCCATACGGTGAAGTGGGTACTACAAGAGAGTAAGTGGATACAGCGAGAGACTGAGTGGAGTCTGTGAGACAATAACAGTGGAGTACCTGGGATGGTGATACAAACAAGTGGAGACTACAAGAAAGTGTTCCATGTATAGTTCGATAAGATATATTTACCTTTGATATTCCAACAGACAGTTGGTTGGTATGCCAACTGAGGCAAAAAAACAGCAGAGAGGAAGTGTACCTTCCAGAAGAGACTGAGCAAAGGTCTCACTGATCTTCTTGTGTATTTTTTCAGTGTTGACAGAAGAGTCAGCTGCCGGGCCCTTCTGAGCAAGCTCACAGATAGGGTTTTAAGGTTCAATTCAATGAACTGCAAATAAACTGTGGATTGCACTGGAAAATGCACTGCTAAAGGCTGCACTGATGCACAGTTTAAATCAGTGCCAGTTCATGGTGCATTCAATTTTTGAAAACTACTTAAACTGCCTTGCATCAGTTTAAACCTCTGCAAATTAATAGCAATACAAACAGAGCTTTGAGCACTCTTATCATGCTGGAATTATATTTCCAATAGTATATATATGATAAACAGGACATTTACCAGCTAGGTTGGCATTATTATGCTGAGGTACTCTATCTTTAGATGTAAGAATGACCAGTTCAAGCCAGTTTAAATTGTGAATTGCACTTAACTGCACTGAAAAATGCACTGCTAAAGATTGCACTGAAGGACCATTTAAACCAGTGCCAGTTCACAGTTCATTCAGGTTTCAAAAAATCTTGCACTGGTGCAATTCATGATTCATTGAAAATTTAGCAAATAAACTGAATTGAATTGGACCTTAAAACCCTACTCGCAGAGCTCAATGATGAGCTTGGAGTCCTTTTCAGTGGCATTGATCCAGTCCTTGAACTCATTCATGGCTAATGAAGGCATTAGAAAGAGAAAGGTCAAGGAAAAGATGAACTGACAGAGTCAGCTTTGTTGGCCTCCTCAATGAGAGTGCAACAAGCCTTGCCAGTCTTGGTTAATTCCTTGGTGTCAGAGACCAATGTCCTTGTCAGAAAAACCAGAAGAGGAAGCGATGGTCATGGACTAGTCTTTGCTGGTAGCCTTGTCTTGGCTGAGACATTGACAATACCATCTATATGGCAAGTTTAGTATCAACTAGAGATATAACATACCAACATCAATATCAAAAGTGATTTCAATTTGAGGGACACCCTTGGGGGCTGGGGAGATACCAACGAGGTTGAAGTTACATCTGGAAAATACCACCTAGCCTTGAGTGGACATAGGGTGAATCCAGCCATGCAATTCCCTTAGAAGACAACAGGACAGCAAAGCAGTGTTCTACCATAAGCCCTTAAATAACAATCTCAAAATCTTTAGGGCTTAAGACCATTTAAGGCCTTAAATTAAGGCCTTAATTAAGCCTTAGGTTCATTTTATTTTCATTTTTAAACTGCCCATGTCAGGCCAGTGCCACAGGAAATAATGAAATTTTGTGTTATGCAAAACACTTCCAGATTATAGTTTATAATTTATTCTTCCTCATTGCCAATCTTGTTAGCACCATTGTCAGGTATAGCACCTTCAACAGCCACCAGTGTCTCCATAAGCTCTGCACTTCATCAACTAAGTATCCTTTTGGAATATTCATTTATTATGGAAATATCAAGTAAAAGGTAGAAAAATGAGACTTATTGAATATTCCTGCATATTTCACTTTTTGCTTGGTACACAGCCACTTAAGCCTTTGTTAAGGCCTTAAGGGATTTGAAGAAAATCCTGAAGTCTTAACATAAGGCCTTAACTTAAGGCCTATGTACTTAAGGCTTAGGCCTTTGGTAGAACACTGCAGCAAAGATACCTAGGTGACTTAGGACAATGTCCAGAGGTGCTGTTACACTCAGGTGCATCCAGGACACCCCAGGCCATGCAATTCAGGTCCAGGACAGTCAAGTTGGCTCAAGCATTGGCTCAAGCCCACTTGAAGTCAACCCAGGGCACCATAAACCCAGCCTGAGTCTGCAAGGTGAGCTTCAAGTTGATGTGAGCATGCTTCAAAGCCATTCCACGTGCACTCAGGTCAAGCAAAGTGAACCCAAAGGACTTGTAAGTACATCAGAGGGAACTTAGAGTGTAAAATACATTTTGATATACTTGAATGCTACATAAATTAACCTTAAGGATGATACAGTTCACTTCAGGTAACAAAAATGTTCACATTATAGATGGATCAACAAAAAATTATTACACAAAATATCTATCTACTAGCTATACTACAAAATATCAGATGAGGGAGTGACAAAATTAATGCAAAAGCATTATTCACAATATGGATGGATCCACTTCAAGCTGCCCCAATTTATATCTTCTTAGTTAGACCAAAGTGTAATAATCCACTATCTAATATGAAGTAAATCCACAGGAAATCCAGGGGCCAGCCTGGAATCCATGGTCTGTGGAATCCACGGACTAAACAATGTAGTTGTCTATGGAATCCATGGTCTGTGGAATCCATGGACAACTAAAAAATATAGTCTATGGAATCCATGCTCTGTGGAATCCATGGACTACACAATATAGTAGTCTATGGAATCCATGGTCTGTGGAATCCACGGACTAAAAAATGTAGTTGTCTATGGAATCCATGGTCTGTGGAATCCATAGACTACAAAATGATATAGTCTATGGAATCCATGCACTACAAAATATAGCCATCTATGGAATCCATGAACTACACAATGTTATAGTCTATGGACTATAAAATATTATAGTCTATGGAATCCATGGTCTGTGGAATCCATGGTCTGTGGAATTCATGGACTACAAAATGTTGTAGACTATGGAATCCATGTATTAGTGTGTGGAATCCATGGACTACAAAATATAGTTGTCTATGGAATCCATGGTCTGTGGAATCCATGGACTACAAAATATTTTAGTGTATGGATTCCATGAACTATAAAATATTGTAGTGTATGGAATCCATGTAGTAGTGTATGAATGAGCTCTCTGTCCCTTTCTGAATATTATTCCTCCGTCCCACTCAGGAAACCAAGCACATGAGGAAAACCCAATCTAGGGTTCCTTCACTGGTTCCATTGTATATATGCACCTGCAGGTACTTATTCTAAATTTTTAAGATACAATGAGTATTTTAAGGTGTATTAAATGACTAATTTAAGTAACACCACTGTACCAGAATCGGTAGTGATTTTCATCATCATATTGAATGGTACCATTTAATTTTACTCAAAAATATGTTCATCTTGAGTGAGCAGAGTCCTTTCAGCCATCTAAAATGACTGGAAATATCTCTCAAGCATTGAATATTCTCCAGGTGTAGGAAAGGTCCCATGTAAGTACCACCATACTAGAATCAGTAGTAATTTCTACCATCAGATCGAATGGTATCACTTACTCCTTCTCCCAAATACATTGATCTTGAGTGAGTAGAGGTGTTTCAACTCTCTGAAATGACAGGAAATTTGTCAGATGCATTGAATATTTTGGGATGTAGTAAATGACCCATGTAAGTACCACCACTGTACTGGAATCAGTAGTGATTTTCATTGTCAGATTGAATGGTACTCTTTATTTTTACTCCAAAATATGTGCATGTTGAGTGAACAGAGTCCTTTCAACTGTCTGACCTGACTGGAAATATTTCATAAGTATGGAATATTCGGGGGTGTAGGAAATGACCTGTCTAAGTACTGCCACCATACTGGTATCAGTAGTGATTTCTATCATCAGATTGAATGGTATCACCTAGTCTTGCTCCTAAATACATTCATTCTGGGTGATTAGAAGCTTTTCAACTGTCTGAAATGAGTGGAATCTTTGGGTGCATTGAATCTTTTAAGGTGTAGTAAATGACCCATGGAACCAGTAGCAATTTTCATTGTGAGATTGAATTGGACCCCTGCACTACAAACTATAGTAGCACATGGATTCCATGAACTACCATAGTTCATAGTGCGTGGAATCCATACACCACTATGCTGTATTTATTAGTCTGTGGAATCCATGTGCTACTTCATTGTGTAGTCCATGGATTCCACAGACCATGGATTCCATAGACAACTATATTTTGTATTCCATGATTTCCACAGACCATGGATTCCATAGACAACTACATTTTGTAGTCCATGGATTCCACAGACCATGGATTCCATAGACAACTACATTTTGTAGTCCATGCATTCCACAGACCATGGATTCCATAGACAACTACATTTTGTAGTCCATGGATTCCACAGACCATGGATTCCATAGACAACTACATTTTGTAGTCCATGGATTCCACAGACCATGGACTCCATAGACTACAATATTTTGTAGTCCATGGATTCCACAGACCATGAATTCCATATAGTGTGACACCTGTCACACCATGGATTCCAGGCTGGCCCCTGGAATTCCTGTGGATTTACTTCATATTAGATAGTGGATTGTTACACTTTGGTCTAACTAAGAAGATATAAATTGGGGCAGCCTGGAATGGATGGATCAACAAAAATTTATTATGCAAAATATCTATCTACTAACTATACTATGAGATATCAGATGAAGGAGTGACAAAATTAAAAGAAACATAAGAACAAACATGATAAAAGATCAAACATACTTGGAAGATATCAGATGAAGGAGTGACAAGATTAAAAGACACATAATAACAAACATGATAAAAGATCAAACATACTTGGAAGATATCAGATGAAGGAGTGACAAGATTAAAAGACACATAATAACAAACATGATAAAAGATCAAACATGCTTGCGAGATTCAACAGCGGCAGCTGCTGCATGAGATCCTGGCAATGGAAACACAGGAGCAGGGGAATTGGCAGCAGGAACAGGTACAGGAGCATTAGCAGCCCCAGGAACAGGAGCAGGATAGCATGACAGCAGCAGCAGTGGCTGCACTGCTCAGCTCAACCAGAATGTCCTCAGTGAGGTCATCAGCTTGACATCCAACAGGAAGGCTTTGTTAGACTGTGTACTGAGACAAAGACAATCAGAAAAAGGTTCAATATACACAAAAAAAAGAAAAACATACATGATCAACTTATACAAATTAGTTTCAAAGTCTTGCGCCCAGGTAGGTGCAGCATGTGAAATCTTGTTGTAGCTACTGAGGTGCATCAGCAAAAATGGTCTGGGCCTGGGATAGCCTATAGGTTAGACTAATATGACCTGGGCAACCTGGGCAACCTGGGTGACTTAGGCCACCTAGGAATATGCCCAAATCCTAATATCACTTGAGAGTGACTTAGGCTACCTAGGAATATGCCCAAATCCTGATATCACCAGGGGGAGCCTCCTTGCAGCCTGAACACAACCTGAGCACAACCTAAGTGCAACCTGAACACAACCTGAGTACAACCTGAGGGAACCTGGGGCAGCCTGGAGAAGCCTGAGGAAGCCTGGACAGCGGAAAGCCTGGGACAGCCTGAGATTTATCTAGAACTAGGATTACAAGCTAAATAGCTTCAATAAACTAGTACATTGAATTATAATGTGTATTAATATCATTAAAAGAACAGTAGACACCCCAATTATTGGAATTTATCAACATATAATTGCGTAAAATAAGCGCCCAAATAAGCGCCAAACCGCGTGGGCGCCTGTAGACTGCGTACAATTAAAACTCTGTTGATGGGGTCAAATCAGATTCATCATGAAGTAACAGTTAACTTGATAAATATGTTAGTCTACTTGAGCTTGAGTTAAAAATACTTAAGTGAGGTGTTCCGAGTCATAAGTTAAGGCCAGTAAAACATTAATGAGTCTCGAAAAATAAGTTCACTTTGAAATAAGTCAAAAATCCATGAGTTTAATAAGATAATAAGGTTTAAGTGATATAAATGTGGAAATTGAGCAAAAAGATACAGCTGAATAATAAAGTATGAGAATTATTTTTTGGGTTGTATAACTCAGCAGAAGTATCCCTAGGTTACCTCAAGTTGCCTCAGGCTTCCCAGGCTTCCCAGGCTTCCTCAGGTTTCCTCAGGCTTCCTCAGGCTTCCTCAGGCTTCCTCAGGTTTCCTCAGGCTCCCTCAAGTTTCCTCAGGATTCCTTCAAGAAGCCCAGGAATAAGGGGGTGGACTTATGAAAGCCTGGGAGACCTAGGTGTCCTGGGTGTCCTGGGTGTCCTAGGAGACCTAGGTAGTCCTTAGGTATCCTCAGGTCATCCAAGGCCCAGACCATTTTTGCTGATGTGGAAAAGGTATCTGTGCAGTGCTATGAGTAAACATGAAAAAGAAAAAAAAATTACATACCTTGGCCATGCAGCATCAGAGAACTCTGCATGTTGGTGAACACCCTCCAAGTACTCATTCAAGGCATGTTCAATCTAAATATGATTTGATTAAACAACTTAACCAAAAAAAAAAAAAAAAAAAAGTGAAACAACATACCACAGTTAACAACAGTGCAGTGGTGGGTGCATGAATCCAGCCAGCTGCAACAATCTCATGGAAGACCTCAATGTTTGCATCACCTTTTGTTGCAAATACTTTGAAATGTAGGATGTGAGCAATACCATCACAGCCAAAAGCCTGCTTGGTGTCATAAGTTCCCAACTGTGAATGAAGATAGTAAGTGAATAAATAATACAACAAAGATAAAAACTGACCTCAGTGTCAATGCCAGCATACTTGTAGCGGCCATCCTCAGTTAGCCACCTGACCAAGTCCTTGACCTCCACTGTGGTCATGGTGCTAGGCAACCTGAAGTGATTTGGAGCCCATTGACGGGCATGGGAGATGAGTCCAGTGAAGATCCCACCACAAGCATATGTAAGCTAGATAAAAAGATAAAAAGAAGTTAGCAAAGACCCTATAAAAAAGGTGAGACTTACAAAGGTGACAATATCTTTCTGAAGCTCAATGTCTGCCAGCAAACAGGTATAGGCCTCATATAATGGGCCATCCATGTCCTTGACTGCGAGTTTTTGAATCACACCCATGTTGTGGTCATGCTTGTTGACAGGGAATGCTTCCTCCACTGCAGCAGCATGGCATGCAGCATGCTTTGCAGCATTGGCAATTTTGCGCATGTGGGGTGTAAAAAGATCCTGGGTGACTTTGCTGCTACAACGACGACAAGTGGGAGTAACCAATGAGTTTTCCAATATTGATAGCATATCCGCTTGGTCCTTTGAGGGCTCAGGCCTAAGAGGGGGATACTGTTATATCCATGCAATCTCCGATACTTACAATCAACATTACCATGATTGGTTGGTGCCGCTGAGTGATTGCTGCCAGCAAGCATTGGATATTCTTTGCAAGTTCCTATTCATTCTTATTGTTTATCTTTTATATTACTTATTGTTCTTCTATTGAATCAACTGTTGACTCTTATTGTACTTCCACTGAATACTTACCTACCTCAGTCCAATAGCTCTTCAAGTATATAAGCTAGAGTAGTCTGTTTAGTAGTCTTCAGTTTGAATATCAACTTGGATAACTACTTCTCTGGAGATTACCTTTGTCATCATCTCTATCGTTCATTGGCCTTCCGCCAACAACAATTCTTCTCTTCATTGGACTACACAATGTAGTGAGGGTGTTGTTAATAACTTCACCATCAGTCCATCATCCTGAGCGGCAACCACTATTGGTCGCCAAAAATCCATTGGTGAACCTCTCCTGCCACTTGATCATAGCACGCTCCTAACAATTCCATAGTGCACTAAATTTAATAGTCAATGGATGCCATACTGTACTCTGGATTCCATAGTGTACTATATTTAATAGTCCATGGATTCCATACTGTACTCTGGATTCCATACTGTACTCTGGATTCCATAGTATACTATATTTAATAGTCAATGGATTCCATACTGTACTGTGGATTCCACAGTGTACTTTATTTAATAGTCAATGGATTCCATACTGCAAGCGTGGGAAACATCAGCGGGTGGTTAACAAGCACAGGGAGTGTCTGGAATGAGCCGAGGCCTGACATAATACCTATTTCATCAGGAAAAATGGTCTGGGTCAAGGATAGCCTAGGTAACCTAAGCCTCCTAGGTTACAGGGGCTGGACTTGGGATGACCTAGGCAGCCTAGGCCTCCTAGGTTACCTAGGACTATCTCAGGCTGCCTGAGGTTTCCCCAGGGTTCTTCCAGGTTTCCTCAGGTTTTCTCAGGTTTCTCAGGTTTTCTCAGGTTTTCTCAGGTTTTCTCAGGTTTTCTCAGGTGACTCAGGTTGTCAAAAGTCCACCCCCTAATTCCTAGGTCATCCTAAAGGAACCTAGGCAACCTAGGTGGCCTAGGTGGCCTAGGTGTCTTTGAGTTACCTTGAGGTTAACTTCAGGCCATCCAAGGCCCAAACAGTTTTTCCTGATGTTGGTAGCCAATACTAATGGGATATGGAATCCAGAGTGCCAGAGGTCCTGGCCCTATGGATTCCAGACTAGTCCCCTGGATTTCCTGTGGATTTCAATCATATTAGATACTGGATTGTTGTGCTTTGGACTATCTAACTAGTTATATATTCAGGCAGACTGGAATGGGTCAACCCATGGGTAATCTCAGCCATTACCTCACCCACACCCACATTACCCATACCCACCAAACCATGGGTTCTTCTTAGTGGGTTTTTCATAAATCACATCATGTGCAGGGGGAAATCATATACAACTTCCTCCTTTGTGTTAAATACTGAGTCAAAACATGAATAAAGAACATGGAACATCATAAGTCTTAGATTTGTGGCTTTGAAATTTGGTGGGTTTGAAAGCTTCATAACCCTACCCACACCCATGAGTAGTGGGTCCAAAAAACCATGGGTTTACCCACTACCCATGATTAACACTTTCTGTAATGCATAATGCTCTCCCTCAGCACAATAAATCTTGATGATAACACCTCAAAATCAATTTTGCCCCATTCATGCTAGTGCAGGAACAGGACAGTATTACATGTATCACCCATAGAGAGAATATTTAAAATAATAGATTTTTTACCATCTTAACCTCTTATGCTTATACTTACCTTCTTTGTTTACTTATTTATTATTCATTATCCAAGTCTCAGTACCTAATACACTTATTATCGAAGGGTTGTGCTTATGGCTCACTGCTTGTGATTGTCTTATTCATTTGGTGTTTCAGTGCTTAACTTCAAGTGACTCATAATAAAATCAAAGATTGACACCTCACAGGTTTAAACTCTCAGCCTTGCAGTCAGCTGTATTATATAAGCAATAATGCGAGAGCTCAAAACCACTGAACTATCTTGATGTAAGATATACTGGAAACTTTAGGCACCATATACATTAACTAGTCAGCATCACCTATAAGAAAATTGGTGAGCACTTAGTCATAAGTGCACATGAGCCCATTCCCCAACCATAGTCTACCAAGACTATCTACAATGTTACCAGTAATTATTCTTAGGTAATACGGGCTTGAAATGCAAAAACTAGACTCAATGTTTTGTCTTTTGGCTAATTAAATTTTGTTGTGAATATAATGTAGCTTTTAATTAAGACATAAAGTATGCAGGCCAAAATGTTTGATGGGCGCTTGATCACGTGCTTGTAAGCATGAGCACATCATCTCTCTCCCCGGAACAGCTGTGAGACAGCTGTGGGAAGCCCTGGGACACCCTGGGAAAGGGATCATGTGCTCGTGCTTTGGAAAGCTGAGCCTCAGCTTCCCAGGATCCCCAGGCAGCCCAAGCAACCTGGGCAGCCTAGGATTTTAGCCAAATCCTGAAGGTATTTGGGTTTGCTTCAGGCAAACTCCAGAGCAACTCCAGAATTTCTCAAGGATCTCTAGAATTTGGCCAAAATCCTGAGTCACCTAGGGTGCTTGGGTAGCCTAGTATTGCCTAGGAATTGGCCAAATTCCTGGGCATTCTTTAGAGAGCCTATGTATACCTGAGATGCCTGGGCTTTGAGTAGTTTGCCAGATGAACCACTGCAAAAAATTGAACAGAGGCTCAAGACCATTGAAGATAAGCATAATAATAATGCGAATTTTCTGATTGACGGCAACATCAATGCGGTGGTCGGCAAAGGCAAGGTGAGTTTAGCTAGTTTTTACTCCTTTGATGCATCTGATTAGGTTTATAACTCTCGATTCTAGTATAGTCTTTGCAATTGAGGACTGTAAAGTGTGAATGCTCAGTAAGTTAACCACTATTCTCTTCTTGAGATCACGTCCAAACGACTCACGCAGGCCAGAGTAAAACAGTGGATAAATACCAAACTCTAAAGTAGATATATACTGCATGGATTTCCGAAAGGCTCCATGCTAATACAATAGCCCAGAGTAACTAAATACAGTTTGGACTTTCGAAAGGTTCCATAGTAAATAAATACTATCCAAGACTATGGCCTAGTCCATACCGGTTAATGTACATAAATACCACCAGAGATATCATAGAAATGTATATATCTACCTTAGAATTTTCTCTTACATTCTTTCAGTAGGTTTGATTACATCAATCTGGTCGACCTGCCGCCCTATTCTGAAAGCCGGGCGGATACCATGTAATCTCTGGCTGGTATTGTTTGGTGGTCATACAATAAGGTTCATAGGCCTCGACAAGCGCCTGCTGATTTTGTAGGGAAAGTTCAGGTACTGGATGCGCAGCTCGCATAGCCGAATACGTTCGAGTAACGCGGGTGATATAACTGGATGTAGTGGTTCGGATTCCTCTTCATCCTCCGACGAGTCCAAATCCGTGACAACAATACCTTTTTAGAGTCCTGGGGTGATGGCTGAAAAGACAACAAAGAAGACTCACGGTCTGGTTCAGGCTCGTACCACGACACGAAGAACCCTTCATGCGTATCTCTGGAACTTGTTCTGGCTGCGTAGATGAATGAGGTTCCTCAACAGAATCAGGCTGTATAAATGGTAGCATTGAGGATGAACCATAATCTACTTCCATTGCAGTTATGTCGAAATCATTAGGCGGAGATGGTGGGAAAGCAGGGGGAGGGGACGAAACGGAGAAAGGAGAAGCGACAGCTAACGAGGAGGCAGGCTGTAGATGTTGCAGAGTGAGATTGGAGAATCTTCGTTCCAGCGCTTTAAATCTCTGCTGTTTACTGTTGGCTGGTGTCAACGGAGCATCCTCCTCTGAGCGCGAAGAACGTCTTCTTTTCATCGTGGGTTTGTCAAAACAAGGATGCGAAAGTATGGAGATGCAGTGAGAGCAGCCATTTCGGATGTCAAAGCTGATCCGCTACTCTCCTAATAGATACCCCAGAACAGCCTGAATGGTACTCTCTGCGCCCAGTCCTTCCACTCCGCACCGAATTTATCTGCTAGTGCTTCCTCTTCCTTTGGAATGCGCTTCAAAAGGCCGACTATGATAAGACTGGTGGTCCCGAAGAAAATAAAGGCCGCGGCTCGTCCCACAAGCAAGTCCAGGACGCCGCCTTCTATCACCCAAGATCCCTGTGGGTAAGAATATACTCAGTGTTTACAGAGTGACTCGAGCCACAGTCTCTACCACCTACCGAAGAGCCATGCAGGAGTACAATACCAATGATAGTGGATAAAACCCCTGTGTACGCTGGATGTCTAACGATCCCATATGGGCCAGTCGTTATGAGTTTATGCTTCTCCATAATGCTCATCTCAAAGGTGAACAGGTGGCCCAACTCCCGATAGCAGCAATAGCGGATGGAACCTCCCGCAGCGGCAAGGAAAGTCCCTAGAAGAAACATCGGCGAAGGATACAATGAGGCGTCCGAAGCTTGTCGCAAGCCAAGAACATTCAAAACACTCTTCGCGAACGTTTGATATCCCAGGGTCTGCGCACAGATGAGTAATATTTCTGCCAAGGCAGCGAACCAACAGATGAGCTACAAACAGTGACTAGATCAGATCTATTGCTTCTTATGTTTAACATATCGAGGGCTAAACTTGCCTTGATCACCACTGGGCCGCCTCTCTGCTTTACGACGACTTCCCAACTCGTAGAAGGTGCCTCTTCGCTCTTGGCCGGCCGTGGATGTGGAGGTGTTGCAGTAATTTGCAGACCGATCGTAGCAAGGAGGATGCATGGTATCTTAGTCAAGGGAAGAAGTGCTTCCATCCTGGCGAGATAGTGAGATGGAAGAAGACAGAATACAAAGACGGCACGTCAATGAGTGGGGAGTTTCGAGGTTCACTCATATATTAGTGCATAAGGCTTTTAACACTGCATGCAGGAGGAACCAATAAGTTTCCATGACAAATCGAAAACTCATGGAAAACAGCCGAATATATTGTGAAAACGGAAGTTTCCGGACTTACGGAAATCTTATTAGTAAACTTATCAATAAAAGACAATGAATAATAATTGCCGAAGTGGCTGATCTTACGTGACAACTTATAAAAAATTGAAAATCAAATGCGACTAAATTTCACATTAAAATTTCTATCAGTTAACGGAACTCATTGAAATCTTGCCGAAAAATTAGGGAAATATAATTAAAAAAGATATAAAACTTATCAAGGGGGTACCAGGATTATGGTCTTTTAAACTCTGGTGGGTGGTTGGTTGCTGTCCAGGAGGCCACTAAAATATTTTTTCAAACCTATCTTCCAGAGGTTCTGAAAGCTTTAAGGGTTAAATATGCTATTGGTAATTGTTATAGATATTCATTTGTAGCTAATATGCCAAATGGAAGTATTAAGCCTGGAAATAGACATCAGCAGGAGATATTTTCTAAAGGCATTTCACATTACTGCTTGGCTGCTTGGATGGTCAGGCTTAGTCATGATAATAACAATTTGTCTATTTTTAATACTCGCGATAAATATTAACAGGTTCGAAGCCGCACTGAGCGGAACAGATCACGAGCCGTAGATCCATTTTCGAAACATCAGAGGCCTCTGATCATCACTGACGTGTATTTTATCACCCCTATTGTTTTCTCTGTCTGTTAGCAGGATTGAGTTCGGTCACTTGAAGCATCACCACTATCGAGCTTTCATCTCTGTACCCTCCCGGAACCAAGGCTCCTCACACTGTCGAGATCATGAATTGCGGGAATGACAGATACTTCTTCGGAGTTCCTCGTGATTCATCATGTCTCGACAGTCAGTGGAGCCACGGAATGCAGACTGGATAGCTGTTAGTATTACCACATTTTCTTGAATAACCCACGTCCACCACGCAATCAGAATCTCAGTGCTAGCCTTAAGGCCTTAATTAAGGCCTCCAAGCAGGCCGAAGGCCTTAGGGCTTATTTGGACCTTAAATTAATTTCAAGTTAAGGTCAAGTTATAGATTGCGGCAATCTATAGCCTCCTCTGCCAAATATTTGATCATTGGCTAACCACACAGGCTCTGGTTACAATTTCAATGCGAGCCGCTGTAAACCCATAATGCGCTGTAGATGTCCTCATCTGTGTACGAGGCAAACAAGTGGCAATCAGTGGAGTACAGGCCAACCACTGAATAGCTAGTTTTAAGTCTTCAGTTCTCATCTGTTTTCCCTTGTGTTAACTTCGATGATAAATATCAATTGAGTTGCTTTCAACAGTGCACTGGCAGTGCCAGTGCACAGATAGTGTGCCAGTCTGGCACACTATCTGTGCATGTACTTCCCTTCCCTGAGTTGGAGTCAGTCCTTATCCCCCATTTAACGGCGACCTCGACAAAATTGCTGCTGTACTCTTACGATTTTAAGTTCAGCCGATGTTACGCGTTATGGCTTGAACCTTGTCAGTCCATATTTCAGCCGCTGTCAGGCGGCGTGACGAACTTGAACTGAGTTCAAATTTGAGTCGCCGGTTTGGCCTATAGGCACCGAAAATAGCTAGTTCAGTATTGTGGTCACTGACAGCTTTGAAAATTTCAAAGCATTTGCTCCCCGTCATCAGGATACTGTCCTGATGTGACTACCTGTGAATAATTCTTGGATACCAGCAGACATCTAATTGAATATTGGGACAAAACATATATCACGGACATCCATCCTGGAATTTTGCTCTTTCCAGTGATCCCACCCTTCCACTTAGAGCACATGGATATCTGCAAGGGCTCCATTTCACTACACATTGCTGTTGTAGGTTCAGGCATTGCCGCACTTGCTACAGCATTCTGTCTTGAATGAGTTGGCCACAAAGTTACTGTTGTGGAATGACCAGCTGAACCAGTGAACATCAGCGAAACATCTATGACGTGGCCAGTTCTTGCAAGTGATGGACATTGTCTCCAGAGCCCATGAACTCCAGGATACAGATGGAGTGGCCGGCGCTGGCCAGAGCTCCCAGAGGCCTCAAAATTGCCTTACGTGGAGACTAAAAAGGAATGTCGTATAAGTGTATATTTTTGACAGCACTGGGGGTTCTGGGAGTGCTGGGAATTTGACGTACTGCTGTTGAAATTAAAATGCAAAATACAGGTTTTGCTGATGAAGTTGGTGCAGGTATTCAGATTGGACCCAGTATGTGTTATTTCCCTGCAACTCTCTATGCCTCCTGATAGATGAATGTGATCTTTTAGATGTAGCTGATTACTTATTCAATGGGGACCGGGCGAGGAATTGCAGTCCCAGACATAAATTGAGGGGTAGCTAATCAGACATGAGTCAAACAGTTTAAATTATCCTCCAACAGTGGTTTAAAGCTGTCATAGCATTGCCAAAAGTACCTTAAGGGTACTACCAAATCGGGTTTACCATCATTCCAGCCATGCTTGCATCAGCAAAACCTGTGTTTTGCATTTTAATTTCCACAGCGGTACGTAAAATTCCCAGTGCTCCTAGAGTCCCCAGCGCCTGCCAGTGCTGTTAAAAATATACATTCATACGATATTCCTTTTTAATAAGGCAATTTTGAAGCCTTTGGGAGCTCTGGCCAGCGTCGGCCACTCCATCTGTATCCTGGAGCGCTGCCAGGGCTCTGGAGACACTGTCCAGCGCTTGCAAGAACTGGCCGCTTCATACATGTTTGGAATTTCAATAGTCCAGAAAGACCACATTTGAAAACTCAAAGGACATATGATAACTATACTGAGCATTGAGCATCAGACGGCCCTGGAAAGACCTGAAGCAGAGTGGAACAGAAATTTGGGTGTCTCATGAGAGCCTTGTGAATGGCCAAAAGCATAGCAAGTTAGTCAATCGAGCCATTGGGATCATTAACAGCCTTTCATCACAGTTCACTGCATGTCACCACAAGTCAGTCACCCGCACACCAGAAAGGCGCCGCGACACATGCTTACTCGATGTAATCCAGATTTCGTAACACACCCAGCGGAGCACAGGACAAAAGTGTCAAAGATGGTAAGTACGGTAAACATTATGAGAAAATTCGTACAATTTGAAACACGCAACTTCCGGGACTGACTCAAAAATCTGTTGGGTTGTCGTGGGGACCTACTGTCAAACATTCCCTCTGGATTCGGCATTTTAGGATCATGTCCAGAGCGAGGGCGTTTGTAGGCGGTAAACTCAGGAGCCCCAAATCGCCAATTTTGAATTGGAAGTCATTCTAGATATGGTACAATTAAACATTGCTATTGAAACATCTAGTTGCAGTATCTCAGTTACCTACCCCTGCCTGTCTGCGAAGCCAGATCTGGATGTGATGCATCTTCGTCAGACTTTACTCCTTCGGTCCGAACTTTGGGTTTACAGAATACCATTTTCCGAAATGAAGTTCATCTTTCGATCACCCCTATGTCTGAGACCTTTGGCCTTCGCGGCTAAATAAAATTCAGCTTCAATGAAAAAATGAACCAAATATGGATAATGAATCGCTGAGTTTCTTGGGATATTGTTGTTAAAGGGCGCCATAGAAGGATGGATTTCTCCGGCCACCTGCTTTAGTACTTATTCAATGATACCATACAGCATTGAAAGCCGCTGAGTATATAAATCGAAGTTCTAGGTTTGAAAACCCACCTTGAGCCACTATGCCTTTCGTTAAGCAGCGATTGAATTTCCGAAATTATTATGTCCTTGCACGCATGCATTCCCCGGTTGGAACTTTTCTTTTCTTCTGGCCTTTTGGTGAATCTCTATTGAATTGTTGCTATGTCAGTATTGACGATTTTGGAACAGCATATGCTCTTTTCATGGTCGCATACAGAACAAATCTCCAACCAAGCGCTCTCGTGTCTCGCTTACTTGTATATGCTGGCATCAGTGTCACCTTACGTAGTGCTGCTTGTGTGTGGAATGATATCTGCGATGTTGACTTTGATCGTCAAGTTGGTGAGTAACGCTACCAAGTTTTATGAACCCGACACTACTTATTAATAATATATCACTCAGAACGTACAAAGATACGCCCTCTTGCCTCAGGAGCAATGTCAATGGCTGGAGCACACATCTATGTTATCCTCTTGGGTACTGCATTTTTTGCCACGTTGACTCTTCTTAGCTCTAAGAGCGCGTATGCTTCATCTCTTATTCAAAATTTAAATCCTAAGGCTCACAGTGTAATACAGCGTTTACCATGGTATCTTTGATATTGCCGTACTGAATGTCATATACCCTTATATGAAGAGGGTGACATATCTGCCTCAAGTATGGTTAGGGATTACTATCAACTGGGGGTTTATTGTTGTCTGGGTTGACCTAGCCGGCGCATCTTTTACACCTTGGTCGGATCTTGAAATCCTTGTGTGTAGTATGGTTTCACTTGCTAGCTGGACTATCGTATATGATACAATTTATGCCTGTCAGGTAATTCCACCATTCAAAATTCTGGTTCTCTACTTCATTCACAAAACTTAATTAGGATCTCAATGATGACCAGCGTGTCGGGGTCAAATCTACGGCTATACTGTTTGGACATCATTTGCCTATAATTCTTAAAGTATTTGCCGCTATATATCTTGGCGCTCTGACATATACGGGCTACCTGAATGGTCAGGGTGCTTGGTTCTATTCGATCTCTGTCTTTGGGTCGGCGGTTCATATGCTGTGGCAGCTGGAAACACACAATCCATTGGATTCTCTCAATTGCAAGGACCGCTTTCAAGTAGGTGTAAAGCCTCAATAGTCCATGAATGATTACTGACTAATATCTTCATCCAGTCCAACATTACACTTGGTGGAATTGTAGTTTGGGGTCTGGCCGCAGATTATTTTGTTAAAGTAATTATATAGGTTACATGGTTAGGCTGTAGACACAGCAATTGGAATCACACATTATATCCTCATTCATGTAGTATGGTCTCCGTCATTCACGGTTTGAGTTGCCTTAGCACCTCAGAAATAGTATATTCATCGAAAGTTGAAGAATATGGGCGTGTAAACAAGAGGAGAAGCCCATGAAGGGAGCACAAGCTGTCACTTGTAAAGTTTAATTGACGTTCATGGCTAATAAGTGTGGGTGGATTTCAATTCATCAGAATCAGATTGAAGTGAAAAGCTTTCTTAATATTGCCATGAGGCATATTTTCATGGTTGAAAGGGACTAAGGAGATGGCCAAGCTGTATGCTGAGTGTGCCGCATGTCTTGATCAAATCTAGAGCCTGAGCATCAGCAAAACTGTAGAGGCCCGTTATTCCCAGGCCTCGATTGCCAACATTTGCCAATCTGGTGAAGCATAGCAATGCTTGGCCAAAGGTCTGACATTATAGTACTCCTTCACCAACTTCCACAATATTTTCAAAATACTACCCTTGTTACTACTAAAGGTTGTCCAGTTTATTACATGCGCAATCCATAGACAGAAGGCACTAATGAATAGGATATGAGGTTGAAACTGCAAAGTAAACTCCCAATCAAAAGATAAAACACATTCAATGATATCATATATATCATATAAGTATATGCTTAATGTGTTGTGTTGGAATACCAAAGGTAATTTTAGTATTGATCTATACATGGAACACTTTCTCGTAGTCTCCACTTGTTTGTATCACCATCCCATGCTCATCTTGCAGACTCCATTCAGTCACTTGCCATATCCACTTACTATCTCATAGTACCCACTTTACTGTATGGACAGTAGCCACTTGCCCAATATATTGTTTGTACATAGGACTGTATATAAGCCTAGGTACCATACCCTGTAATATGTCAGAGATTTATTTTTGCCCTTATAATGGGCCAGTCATTATAACAGCATTATAATGGCATGGTAATGGGAATATGATCACACAAAGGCTTCTTCTCTCTCTTCTTGTCATCTCTTTATCTCTCTCATGCACACATCTGTGTGGTTGAAATCGCTTTGGATGAATATGAGGTTCTGATAGCTTTGATAATCTTGGCAGGCAGATACGTTTTGTGTGTTCATGCCTGCATATTGTTGATACATTTACAGATTACAGGCTTTATTACCAGTGATAATCGGCCGTGTTGTACTTATTAGCATCTGAATATAAAGACATATTTCTTTCAATATTTGTTCTCATTCAATCTCTAAGTTCCACATTCTTATTCGGTTCATCATGTCCTCAATCATCGCCTACGCTCACTACGCTGGACCTTTGACTGCTTCTTCGAGCCAAACTCATTTTCAACTTCAGTTACTCCTTCCAATTCTACCTCTATTCCCATCAGTGACACAAATTCAAATCCAACCAATCCTCCTCCAAGACTAAACTCACCTATTGAAAACAATACCGCAGTCTGTGTTCAACAGTGCTCAGCCTTCATCTCCCATGTCAACCTTTAGGGTGACAATGCCTGCAACTCTGACCACTGTCACGCTGCAGGATACAACTACTTAGTACATGCCTCAATATGTGCCATACAAATACCATCATTATCAGGCTCCATTGGCCAGAACGTTGACAGCACCAGCAAGCTCATTTGCACCATGCACAACAACATTGTTACATTGACTCCTACTCCTGTTCTGGCACCGGTAGTCCCACTAGCACCAGCACCATCTACAACGCCAACTCCCTCAATGTTAAGTCTCAACTACTTTGAGAACTGTGTGTGTCTATCAATGTGTGATTGTATGGTTAAGACTTCTATTGTTAAGTCTCCAAGGGGTAGTTGCTGTAGGCAAATAGTCTACTACAAATGTATGGAGTCCTGGGATGTTGGATCTAGCTGAATTGTATATAGTGCATTTTATATGGACCAATATGACTGGTATTTGTTGTTTTATATGAACGGAAGAATGGAAGAGCAGAAAAAAAAGGGGGAAAAGAAGTGCCAATCTGCCGAGCTGGTATTCACACAGGCTCAGTGGATCGGCAATGGACAGATGTGCACAGGGACAAAAATCTGTCATTGCGCTCGTCATTGGAAACAATGAATGCAGTGATTTGGACGCTGTATTGGTTGCGACCCAATGGATGGCACTGATGAGCGGCATATGGTTGCTCAAATTGATCAGTATCAACAATCACCAGCGCACCGCAACTGACAATGCCAATTGATCATTATCAACAATTGCTGCAAGCTCACTGTGTTGCATGCAGAGCAATAATAAAGGGTGGCAGTGTGCCCACCCCCAGGTATGGCGGGCCCAGTACACACCAGACACAATTTGGCAGGGGATGGGAGATCACCCATTTTAATGTATCAGCCAAAATGGCAGATCTCCCTTGGATGATATATCATCCTAGCAGCTAAAGGTGCAAGCCCCCACAAAGGACCTTGCTGCTACAACTGTAGTGAATATGGCCACATTTCTCATGAATGCAAGGCACCTCGAGAGCCTAGGACTTTGAAGGTTGAGGGTGAGAAGAAGAAAGAAGAGAGTAGTGCTCACGTTGAAGATGAGAAAAATGACTCCGAAGATTCAGTTGAGTTCATCTATTTCATTGCCAATGGATCTGATGCATCCTCCAATTTCAAACCAGAAGATCTCTTTGACACAGTTAATGTTGAAGACAGCATGTTTGAGTACAACCCACTTGATGGTTTTTTCAACAACACAGATGACAAAATACCACCTCTCGAACCTCAGGACCTGAGCAATGATGAGGCACTTCAGGCTGCCCCAATTTATATCTTCTTAGATAGTCCAAAGTGTAACAATCCAGTATCTAATATGATCAAAATCCACAGGAAATCCAGGGGCCCCGCCTGCATTCCATGCACTAGTAAATATAGTAGTGTATGGATTCCATGCATGTCGCATTAGTACTAGTTCAACCATTAGATTAGTTACTAGTCCGAGTTATCAGTACTAGTACCACCATTAGGTTAGTTACTGGTACGAGTTATTGGTACCAGTACAACCATTAGCTTACTTACCTGCCCCCCCAGTGCACATGGGCACATATGGGCACATATGGGCGCTCATTTTACTGCAGAACATCGGGAATTGAGCTTGATAAATTCTGGAAAAATCATGAAAAATAGTGAAAATATTTCGACATTGTTATCCCGCCCACCAGCGCTTATGGGTGCATATTTTCCTGCCAAATAATGGGAATTGAGCTTAATAAATCTCGGAAAAATCATAAAAAATCATGAGAATATTTAGGCATTGTTTTCCCACCTCCCACTGATTATGGCACCTCATGCCTGAATGTTGTCATGTGACACGTGTGACACTGTCATACTACATATACAGTATACCTTAACCGTAGCTCTCCTTCTGGAATTCTTCCTTATTGTAATCAAAAGTTTAATTTGTAGTTCGTGTGACAGTGTCACATGCAGGCTGATGGGATCAGCAGAGGTAGGTTGCTGGGTGTAGATGAGAAAGTCATCACTGTAACTATCAATCACTATTTCACAAATTTCAATTTGTACTGTGTGACAGTGTCACAAATTTCAATTTGTACTGTGTGACAGTGTCAATTCATTTGTGTGACAGTGTCACATGACTATTACTATACTTTGCATGCACTACAATATTTACTTGTGCATGGAATCCATACACTACTATATTTACTTGTGCATGGAATCCATACACTACTTTATTTACTAGTGCATGGAATTCATGCACTACTGTACCATTTCGATCGAGTGTTCAGTCATGCATCATGGGCACCTCTGAACTGAACTAAAATCCACATTCATCATGCATCATATGGGCCTCTGAACTTGGGTGGAATTCATCATTTCGTGCATAAATAATCAAAATAATCATTTCTTTTTGTTTGCAGCTGGATTTTTTGCATGGCACAGTCACATTGGGTATCAAAGGAAGTTTATTATCCATTTCCCCGCTCACAACAAACTTTTAGTGCATGTTTCAATCTGAAAAAGTATCAACTCAACAGTGAACTGAACTAAAATTTTTTTGCATCATGCATCATTGACAACAGTGAACTAATGAACCATTGGTGTCAATGCATCATGCGTCATCCTGGATGAACACTTGATCGAAATGCTACAGTACTATATTTACTAGTGCATGGAATCCTGTTAAGTCCGTGCAACCCGGAGTGGAGCAGCCGAAATATCAGACGGAAATGGTCCGGAAAGGTTCCGGGTTGGACCTTGCAAGGGATGGGAGTTGGTGAAGCTATTGGCAACACCCTTGACATGCCGTAAGGTGTCCCAAGAGGAAAATAGTAAGGCAAAGTCTAAGCTAAGTCAAGACAGTAGAACCGAAGGCATAGCCGAGGTTCAACCGAGATCATGTGGCTGTGTCAGCTTAGTAACTGGA
The DNA here is from genome assembly GCA_009733575.1 of Gymnopus androsaceus JB14. NCBI lineage: Eukaryota > Fungi > Basidiomycota > Agaricomycetes > Agaricales > Omphalotaceae > Gymnopus > Gymnopus androsaceus. Next base: position 107,864 of record ML769577.1, read on the forward strand.
ATCTTGGTCAGTTGGTCAAGGAAGGACTCGGAATGAGTACAAGGCTAGACTAAGTTGATTTTGGAGCTAAGGTTACTATACAAGTTTGTACTACTTAAATACTGCCAGTGGGGCCGATATTCTGGGGCCGGACCAGACCCTCGGTAAGTAAAACAATAAAGTAATTCAGTACCAAAAGACAATAGTGAAGCAAAAGACAATAAAACAATACTAGGCATAAAACAATAGTGTGGGAATAGTTCCCGAGACTGGACCGGAGTTATACCGAGGTTATGCCGAGATGATCGACCAAGATATGCCGAGATAATTGGTCATGATACACTGGAAACCTCGGTTGAGTGTCTGGAGTACCGGAAATGGTGTAGATTGACCGATATTGGTGAAGTGGTTAAAAGTCCAGAGTAACCGAACCAATGCAATGGCCGGAGTTGCTGAGCCGATGTGATGGCCGGGCTAGCCGAGTCGATATGGTGGCCGGAGTTGCCGAGTCGGTAACCGGTTGGTTAGATATAGAATAGGGTCTGAGGGCGAGGTTGGTAGTCCGGTAGGCATGGCTGTAACAAATCCATACAATACTATATTTACTAGTGCATGGAATCCATACACTACTATATTTACTAGTGCATGGAATCCATGCACTACTATATTTACCCCCACGTTCTTGGCTTGCTCCCCCTGACGCTGCTTGGGAATCAGCTTTCGTGACATCTTAGCAAAGATGCACATCTTGCATTCCCTTGGTACAGCACCATTGAGTTTGACTCCATCAATGAAATTCACTGTTACCAATTTCTTGCCAGCAGACAGTGATCTTGATATGCCCCATTCGATGGTGGAGCTCATTGATACTGATTTTCTCAATGGCAGCATGCATTTCCCCAATGGCAACCTTAAGCACTATGTACAAACTGTTGGTTTTCGGGATTGTTCCAATGACTACGCCATCTGGGTCAGTTATTACAGCCTGACCACCTCCAAAGGTAATGTAGTACCCCGCATTGTCCAGTGTTCCAACAGAGATCAATGTGTTCGCTATCTCCAGAACATATAATGTATTCGGTAGTGGTAGGGGATTTCCTCCAACTAGAGGAATCTCAACATTTCCATTCTTCTTTGCCTCAAGGAGGTCTTTATTTGCAGTAAAGAATTGTTTGGGCACGCAAGGGGTAGGAGGGGATTTGAAGATGGAGATATTGGGGGTCATGTGCTTGGTGCAGCCAGAGTCAAGGATATCAGTAAAGTTCTTATTTACATCATCCTCTTTAACATGTTGGGCAGATTCTGTGGATTTGAGAGTTCCTCTTGCTGTGGCATAGATGTTACGGTCATGCCAGATGTCCAATTTGGTGTCCCAACTGTACAGCTCATGCATCAAATCTCTGCACATGATAGCACACAACAATCCATTCCGATGTCTGGGGACCAGCATCGGTTGAATCTAAAGGAGGAGAGCATTACTGTGTTACATTCACTGACAATTATTCGCGTTTGACATACCTTTTCCTTCTGCAAGTGAAATCCGACACTTTCGAGGCATACGTTCAATTCGAAGCACTCATAGCGAACCTGTTCAAAGTTTTATCAGTTTGTTTCATTCTGATGGCAGTGGAGAATACATGAGTGACGAATTCAAGGCTTACCTGTAGTCCAAGAGCACAATTCACCAAGTCATGGTCCATGACATGCCTGAGGAGAACGGTGTCTCCGAAAGGTTGAATCTTATGCTTTTACGGTGTGTCCGTGCAATGCTACACAATACTGGATTACCGAAGTCCCTCTGGGCGGAATGCATTTGCCATGTGGTCTGGCTAAAGAACTGGACATTGACGCAAGCCTTGAAAGGCAAAACTTTGTACAAAGCCACCTTTAAACGTAAGCCCAACATGGCAAATGTTCCAGACTGGGGTGCCCAAGTCTTTGTCTTGAAGAAGACTAAGTCGAAGCTGGATGTGTGTGCTTGTGTTGGCCATTGGGTCAGAAACAACAATGGCATCGAAGATTTTGAGGTTAGCCAGGGCCACCGTATTTATTGGCCAGATACAAAAACAGTTACAGTCAAAAGGTCGGTTGTTTTCCAAAGGGAAGAGGCAGAGATTCAAGGCTTCTTGGAGGTTGAAGATGGAGACGTTGAGATTGAGGGGGAGGGATCAGAGTTACCAAACAATCTCAACATCCTGACAACCATGCCAATTACCAATTCCCCGCATTCTCCGCAATCTCCGGGTGCTCTGAGCCTCGAATCAGTCCGAGTTCTGCATGTTTGCAAACCATCACAGTACATCCAATGTTTGGTTAACGGCAACGGGACTACTGGCGAAACAAAAGGCATTCTCCCTTGGGGAATGTCCCTGCCAAATACACCTCTTGTTGCCACACTTATTCCTAATGAGATGACTGAAGAACAGGCCTTTTTGGCTGACATCTCAGAAACCAAAGGACTTAAACCTCGAATGGTTGCAGAAGCTCATTGTTCTCTCGACTGGCCGAAGTGGGTGAAAGCCATAGAAGAAGAGCTCAGCAACATGCAGCAATTCCGCGTATCCTGAGCACACAAATGTGGTTGGTACGAAATGGGTCTTTTGTATCAAGAAAAACGCATCTGACAGGATAGATCATTACAAAGCACATCTCATTGCTCAGGGTTTCACACAGGTTGAGGGTGTTGATTTCTTCGAAACCTATGCCCCAGTTGCTTGACTTGCCTCCATCTGTACTGCACTTGCTCTTGGAGCCTGACTTGACCTCAAAATTCATCAAGTCAACATTAAGGGTGCATACCTGAATGGCAATTTGATTGAAAACAAAGACATCTACCTGAAGCATCCCCCAGGCTATCCTCTTTTGAAATCCCCATCTACAACCTTGTTGAAGCTCAACCATCCAATTTATGGTCTGAAGCAAAGTGGGAGATATTGGTACATAAAGTTCAGTGCAACTTTAAAGGGACTCTTAGGGATGAAACAGTGCAATGTAGACCATGCAGTCTATTATCGGCACCAAGATGGCGCACTCATAATTATTCTCACCTCCATTGATGATCTGACCATTCTTGCTTTGAGCATAGCACTCATCAACCTCGTGAAGACAAAGCTCTGACAAGCCTTCAAAATCATGGATATGGGTGAAGTCCACTGGATCCTTGGCATTGAGGTCAAGCACAACTGTGTGCTTTGCACACTTTCATTATCACAGAAGGCCTACATTGAGTCAATAGTCCACATGTTCAACCTCCAGAATGCTAAACCATCATCTGTCCCCATCAACATTCACAACCATCTCTCAAGTCTGCAGTGCCCTCAGACTCCCGCAGAAGTTGCCGCCATGCAAAACATACTGTATTGTGGTCTCATAGGCAAAACCATGTATGCTAACATTGGTATGAGATTTGATATTGCATATGCCGTAGGAGTCCTATCAAAATTCCTTACGAATCCCGGGATGCCGCACTTCAATGAGGGAAAATGTTGTGTTCGTTACCTTAAAGGGACTAGCCATTGGGAACTCGTTTATGGGGAGACCCCCAGTGATCCTGAGGGATATGTTGATGTGGATGGCAACATGAGGACTACCGTGCGATTACTGGCTACATCTTCTTCATCAATGGAGGAGCTGTCAGCTGGAGCTCATGCTCCCAGTCTCTAGTTTCTCTCTCTACTGCAGAATCCGAATATGTTGCCACTACTGAAGCAGCTAAGGAGGGCCTCTGGCTCAGGTCGTTCATCTCCCAAATCTTCGAGCTGACTTTCACTATTATTCAGAATCCGACAACTCTTAATTCTGATAATCAAGCTGCCATTGCTCTACCAAAAGATCATCAGTATCATGCACATACAAAGCACATCAACACACGCTATCACTTTATCTGATATGTTATTGAGGAGGGAAAGATCAAGTTGGTTTACTGTCCAACTGTGGACATGGTCACCGATGCATTGATGAAGGCTCTGCCCAGTGCAAAAGCAAAACATTTTGCAGCAGCTGACAGACTTGGTCAGGTTTGAGGGGGAGTGTTGTTGTTCACGGTCAGTTTACTTATATTCATGGTCACTCTACATACAAACACAGACACAAGTAGTTACCTTAGTTACATGCTAGATTAGATTACGATTACTCATGACCTCGCGATGACCCCTATACATTTCCCTTATATACGAGTACTTACGAACAACTCACCTCAGACCACTACATTGTACTGGCACTGAGATGAGCTCGCTAACTTTACATTACTTACTATTATACTAATGTTATATCAGACCTTGTACCGTTTATCTACAGGTAATATAACAGACCGCTATGTTGTACTGGTGCTGAGACCTTGTATGGTTTATCTACAGATCCCCGAGCACCATTTTAAGTACACCATTATATACCTCAACACAACTATTGTCCTGGGATGTATGAAAAAGGCCAGGGAATGCAGTGCCATCTCAAGACATGTCCTGGGCGCAACAAATATCATTTAAACTTGCAGGAGAAACACCTGCTTGCTGCAGGATAAACAGAAAAGGAAGCAGGAAAGGAAGAAATTGAGGGATCCTAAAGTTGTAAAGGTATAATATGTCAGCTGTGCAGTAATGCTGGCCCAGCTTTTTGCTGAAACCATTTAGTAAGTCAAAATTGCTGATCTGTGAGTTTTCGGTCCTTGAAAACACTATATAACATCTCTTTTTACATTTTAGAGTAACTTAGATTGAGGGGAATTTGTAAAAATCCAGTCCACTTGTAATGCCTTGTTGCTCCTTGTAAGTGAGCTAAATCTTTGTAATGCCTTGTGTGTCTTACAGTGTTGCGCAGCATATAAGCTAGGAGGTGCAGTGACTAGCACTCACCAAGTGCTTAAGCTTGTAGAGCAGATAGAGAGAGGTAAAAGACTAGTAGAAGTTGTTATCATTAGCAGTACTACTGGAGTCCTTATATACTGTAGTACTGTATTTGTTACATATATGGTAGTATCCTTCTAGTATATTCTATGTGCATGACCTATGATGTTGTCCATAAAGCTACTTACTAAGATACTACTGAGGCTGAGTAAGACTACTGTACCATTTCGATCGACCGTTCAGTCATGCGTCATGGATGGCTCTGAACTGAACTAAAATCCCAGTTCATCATGCATCATTTCCATCTCTGAACTAAAAAATAATTTGCCATGTTCTTAGGATTTTTTGAGGCTTTGTTGGCTCATTTTTGCGCATGCATGGTTCCGCGCAGTCATACTTACAGTATCATGTACAGTATCAATAGTGATACAGTGTGAACCCCATGTGTGCCTGCATCCCGGGCCATGCTGGGGCAGCTTCCGGTTGTGCAGGTCTCAATTTCAACCACCCTTACTTACATGCATAGGCTTGAAGTTTCACACATCAAAAGTAATTATTACAAGTAAACTAGTAACACATACATAGGTCCATTGGCGCTTTGGAACTGGTGCTGAACTGGCAAACTGAACTCAAAATTTGATCCATCATGCATCATTGATAGCACTGAACCAATGAACTGATGATGCTGAGGCGTCATGCGTCATCCTGGATGAACAGTCGATCGAAATGGTACAGTACCTTGGCGATGACTGATAGCATCATATGACTGAGATGATGAGTGATATCATCATACGTTCAACCCACAGTCCCCTTGTAGGCCCTTGTGCGAGCTCCAGATCTCACAAGGCACTACATGCTGAGTGCACTTTTGCTGATACAGCATAGTCTGCCACAAGGTAAGCAAGCTGCTCTTCTCTTGTCTTATTTCATCACTTATTGCAATTGTCCATCTATGTGCCAGGTTGGTTTGGACAGGCCAATTTGTGAAACTATGAAAGGCCAGATCAAGAACCAGAGGAAGTACAAGAAGTCCACTACAAAGAGCTACAGGTTAGAGAAGTATTGCAGGATTGTTTGCAAGCTGAGAGCTGTTTACATCTCCAATGGCAAAGAGCATCACATGCACAAGGACAAAGGATTTTGCAGGATTGAGTTGAAACTAGGACTACTACTGATGTGTTCTCCTTGCTTTTGTCCCTGGAATTGTTCTCACTTGTAACTTTTAGCTTGTTAATCCGAATTTTGTACATTATTTACTATCTATCTGTACCCTACTGTCCCCACCCTTACAACAGGGTCAATTTTATCTCTTTTTGCTACTATTTTTCTGAGTAAATATCCTTCAGTTACATGACAGAAACACCCAAACTTCAGGACATTTTCCAAGTCAATTATATCCTGTTTCAGTGTCTTTCTCACTTGATAACTGCATTAACTGGCAGACATATATGGTATTAATTTTACTTGGTTTTCACTTGTTGTTTTAACTACATTGACTAGTTAATTTGTTACAACCCGGCCCATTATTTTACTTATTTCTTACTATACCGTACTTACTACTACTAACACATGAATAATCCACGAAACCCCTGTATAACATGTTAAAACGCCAGTACAACGCGTTGATGCTGTAAATACCAGTGCCGTTTAGCTGTAACTAAGGCTAATGGAACATTCCCGAATGACCGTAACTACGTACCATAACCACTTCCGTATTTAGAAACCGGAACTGCTATAAAAGCAGCCAGAACTGGGCTCTCGGACCCCAGTTCTACTATTTTTGCTTACCTACTGTCTTGCTACAAGTCTCGTCTTTCTAGCACCTCGTCTCAATTGTGAATGAATGGCAACTACCAGGGCAGCTTTTCTCAAGAAAGTGGTTTTATACTGAAGTAATTCTTAGAATGTTCCTAAGAATTAAAGTTATCCTAAATTGTAAGTATCAATTATACTTAAGTAAATACTTGAGTATGGGCATAACTAACTGCAAAATAATCTTGAAATGGGTGATTATGAAGTAAAAGTAAAAGTGAAAGTAATAAAGTAAAGTAAAGTAAAGTAAAGCAAAGTAAGTTATTCAAAGTATAAGTAAAATAAAGTAGGTAGCACAGAAGAAAGCTATGAGCAAGGCATAAGTTTCTAAAGAAAATACTAAGCAGAGAGTATATGAGTCCTACTGAATTGTAGTGGTAGTAAAGTGAGAGTAGATAGGATGAGATGGTAGAGGTAAGAGCTGAAGAGAGGTGGTGTCAATGAGGGCCCATTGGGTCTTTATATATATGTAGGAAAAATCACATGATGTTCCAAGAGAACAATAGAAACTGTTCATTGTCTTGGCAAACTGGCAACAAAGGCAAATTTGTCTATTGTTCCTAACTAGGAAATCTCCACAGCTAGCATATAAAAGCCCCCCCCCCCCCCCCCCCACCTCTGTCCTAGATCTCAGAGCTCCCTCCTGGCTCCAACCTTCTCCTTTACATTACTTCAACAGTTAACTTCCCTGCTTCTTTATATTACTTAAGAAATGCTTACATTCCTTAAGTATTTTTCAAGTAAGTATTTCTCTTAGGAAACAATTACAGTTGTTCATGTTATAGTGTTAAATCTTTCTGTATACTTACTTACTTACTTACTTACTTACTTATTACTTACTTACTTACTTACTTACTTACTTACTTACTTGATGATAGATACTTACTCAAGTACAATATGTTTCTTTCTTTTTTATCTACTATTTACTTGACACAGACCAAGAAATATGATAGCATTTTACTCAATTACTTAGGTAAAAAATACTTGGAGTTTACTTAAGTAATACTTAGCTGATAAGTGCTAGACAACTAATTTGTTGCTTTACGCAAACTTAGGTATCACTTAAGTATTGCTTGAGTATTACTTAAGTATAGAATGACTTTCTTAAGAAAAGTTGTGATAGATTGACCAGTAACATCTCTAGTTGGAGGTCTACAGCTTTGGGTAGAAAGATGTTCTGTAATTGGCTGTAGAATTCCACCAAGATGTTGCCATGCTGTGTGAGAAGAGCACAGTTTTCTACAGTGGTACAGAAAACTTGAGGAGACTTGGCACATTACAGGTTGTGCGAGGAGCATGCTTTGGTGGCCGGCCCATAGTGAATCCGCACGGGAATTGCACTCGGAGGCAAAAGGAGAGTATGCATGCGGTCACGAGTAGTAACAGTGTCAAAAATTCTGTTGAAAGTACTCAGTGTGTCAAGTTCTGAGACATTGGAGACAAGAGCAGCTTACCTATAAAAGACTGAGTCAAAGCGGTGGCAAATTTCAACCTGAACCTTCCCAAGTCCCTCCACCCATGGTATAGCAAACACTTCTTTGCCCACTACTCAATATGTCTCCCAAGTCTGCCAATCCCAATTCCGAATCAAGGACTCTTACTCCAACTTGGAAATTGGTTATGCTCAGTGCTAAAGCAGGCACTCATACTGTTTGCCAGCGCTGAGCAGGCCACCAAGAATGCACTGGCATTCATATTAACAAGACCTACCACAATCAAGATCTCAAAGTAATCAGCATAGTCTGCCACAAGGTGAGCAAGCTGCTCTTCTCTTGTCTTATCTCATCCCTTATTGCAATTGTCCATCTATGTGCCAGGTTGGTTTGGACAGGCCAATTTGTGAGGCTATGAAAGGCCAGATCAAGAACAAGAGGAAGTACAAGAAGGCTGCTACAAAGAGCTACAGGTTAGAGAAGTATTGCAGGATTGTTCACAAGCTGAGAGCCGTTTACATCTCCAATGGCAAAGAGCATCACATGCACAAGGACAAAGGATTTTGCAGGATTGAGTTGAAACTAGGACTACTACTGATGTGTTCTCCTTGCTTTTGTCCCTGGAATTGTTCTCACTTGTAACTTTTAGCTCGTTAATCTGAATTTTGTACATTATTTACTATCTATCTGTACCCTACTGTCCCGCCCTTACAACAGGGTCAATTTTATCTCTTTTTGCTACTATTTTCTGAGTGAATATCCTTCAGTTACATGACAGAAACACACCAACTTCAGGACATTTTCCGAGTCAATTATATCCTGTTTCAGTGTCTTTTTCACTCGATAACTGCATTAACTGGCAGACATATATGGTATTTAGGGATGCCCACCGTTCCCGTAGTACGGTGAGTACGGGTTATCGTTACGGATATGGACCCGTACCGTCGGGCAATCTGGAGCTCATGCTACGGCACGGGTACGGGACGGATACTCACCCATACATTCCGTATTGAGGTATCCGGTACGGCCGTGTACGGGAAGTCACGGTCTTTTGTAAATTCAGTGTACTTCCAATACTTCGAGCCACATAGGGTCAGCCGGAGCAAGTGGGAGACACAATTTTGCTCAGACACTTGACAATTATTAGTTATTGCTTAACTGAAATCATAGAACTCATTATTTATTGACTATTTATCATATAATGAATTAATGTCTGTTGTCCTGGGAAGAAAGCTACCTTCAAGCTGTAATATACCAAAGTACGCAATGAGTGGTGGTTCTGGTGGATATCATTGAAATAAAATTAGCGCCTATCGTAAGCCATTTATTTGACCCTGTATGGATAATACGGCCGTGCTACACCCGTAGTACCCGTACCGTATTCCGTACGTTCCGTTGGACCTTCGAGCAGCAGTTCTACGGCACGGATACGACTTCAAATGTACCGTAGCGGATCCCATAGGCTACGGCCGTACCCGTAACGTACAGTGGGCATCCCTAATGGTATTAGTTTTACTTGGTTTTCACTTGTTGTTTTAACTACATTGATCTGTGTGGTTGTTCTACTAAGTCCTGTGTGGACTTCTGCTGCTACTTCCTATATAGGAATGTAACTCTAATATCTCAGGAACATAGAACAGTTTAAGATGCCATTGAAAGCTGGAACACAAAGTAAAATTTACAAAGTCAACTGTAACAAAATCACTTACATTGGCACTTGAATCCATTTGCATCATGATCTACTTGGAAATGAAACCTTTTGTCCTTCTCCAAATGAGCAGCATTATTGCCATGTCATTTCTGTGAACCGGTGAATGTTGCAGCTGTATGAGAAACTCTTTATTTTTGTGTAGTTCGTGACTGAGCTTTTTGCTTCTCCATATCTCTGGCCGAAGCTGCTAGGCCTTTGTTGGCAGATTGGTAGCTTGGTGAGAGTGCAATGCAATTTGTTTCAATGATGGAAATATGGTTGAAGCATCAACAATAGTCCTTAGTGACTGTGTACTTGTTCTATGTTCTTCTAGAGCATGGTATGTCATTGCTAAGTTATGTCTGAAAGTCAAAGTTTTTGGATGCTCATCTCCCATGACTTGCCTTGAAACTTCAAGAAGGGGCTTCTGAAGATCTAAAGCTTCATTGCACCTTCCTAGATACTGGTATGTCATTGCCAAGTTATTTGTGTAAGTCATTGTATCTGGATGCTCTTCTCCCATGACTTGCTTTGAAACTTCAAGGAGGGGCTTCTGAAGATCCAAAGCTTCATTGTACCTTCCTAGATAGTGGTATGTTCATTGCCAAGTTATTTGTGCGAGTCATTGTATCTGGATGCTCTTCTCCCATGACTTGCTTTGAAACTTCAAGGAGGGGCTTCTGAAGATCCAAAGCTTCATTGTACCTTCCTAGATACTGGTATGTCATTGCCAAGTTATTTGTGCGAGTCATTGTATCTGGATGCTCTTCTCCCATGACTTGCTTTGAAAACTTCAAGGAGGGGCTTCTGAAGATCCAAAGCTTCATTGTACCTTCCTAGATACTGGTATGTCATTGCCAAGTTATTTGTGCGAGTCATTGTATCTGGATGCTCTTCTCCCATGACTTGCTTTGAAACTTCAAGGAGGGGCTTCTGAAGATCCAAAGCTTCATTGTACCTTCCTAGATACTGGTATGTCATATGCCAAGTTATTTGTGCGAGTCATTGTATCTGGATGCTCTTCTCCCATGACTTGCTTTGAAACTTCAAGGAGGGGCTTCTGAAGATCCAAAGCTTCATTGTACCTTCCTAGATACTGGTATGTCATTGCCAAGTTATTTGTGTGAGTCATTGTATCTGGATGCTCTTCTCCCATGACTTGCTTTGAAACTTCAAGGAGGGGCTTCTGAAGATCCAAAGCTTCATTGTACCTTCCTAGATACTGGTATGTCATGCCAAGTTATTTGTGCGAGTCATTGTATCTGGATGCTCTTCTCCCATGACTTGCTTTGAAACTTCAAGGAGGGGCTTCTGAAGATCCAAAGCTTCATTGTACCTTCCTAGATACTGGTATGTTCAATGCCAAGTTATTTGTGCGAGTCATTGTATGTGGATGCTCTTCTCCCATGACTTGCTTTGAAACTTCAAGGAGGGGCTTCTGAAGATCCAAAGCTTCATTGTACCTTCCTAGATACTGGTATGTCATTGCCAAGTTACTTGTGCAACTCATTGTGTCTGGATGCTCTTCTCCAAGAGACATCTTTGCTTCCTCAACTATGGGCTTCCAGTATGTCAGAGCCTTTCTTGCATAGTGGCTCATTAGCCACAAAGTCCCAAACCTCTTTTTAATCACTAGTTCACCCATATGATGCTTCTCAAGTGCAATGCAGTGTGGTATAAGTAATCTTACAAAGCTAATGTCACCCCATTGAGTACCATTAATGGATGCTGCCACAATTCCTTGGGCTCCTAAGCAAACATCCTTCTTCAAATCTATGTCCAATCTATCCATCATCCACTTATGTACCAAGGGATGAAATGAAAATAGACCATTCTCAATGACATTCAGCAATGAATAACTACTAATTTTATGTATCATCTCATTTATTTTCATGGTATCCCATTTCATGGACTCTGTTGCAAGCAACACCAGAAATCTCTTTGCATTATTTACTGATTCACTTGATTCCAAATGTTCAATGTTCTCAGTTGCTCTCTTGAACAAGGCATAAGGAATTCTTTCATGATGTAGATATGCACAGATATTTAGCAGAACCTTGCTATCCTCTTCGAGTTTATTCCAACTCAAATTCCATGTTGAATATATGGACATTGTATAATCATCCAAGCTCTGTGAAATGTCTGTACTCAGCAATTCTGCTTGTTGAGACTTAAGTAGATCTAGATAGTTATTGAGACATTTATGCTGATTGATATATGCACCAGCCTGAACCAATGCCAAAGCAAAATAATGAAGCTCCTTGGCAATGATTTCAGCTAATTTCTCTTCCTCAACTGTAGCCTGTCTTCTAATTGCATGCTTCAAAAGGAGCCACATAGCATCATTAGGTTCCATGTCCTGTATCTCCTCAGATCTCCCTGCAATTCCTATGAGATCTGGATTTCTGGATGTGATGATCACATTTCCATGATCACAGGAGGGCAAGAATTTACCCAAGTTTAGTTGTGCATTATCAGCATTGTCCATGATAATCAGCCAATTTTCTTTATGGGTTTTAAACCATTTAAATCCAGATTCCCATCCTTGCACTGACATTGAAGCATGTCTCATTGCTATGTCATAATAGCTTGCCTTGATGGAGTCCTCAGACTCAGCGATGATGAAACAAATGTCAGTGAAACTATCAGACAAACTGATGAGTAATGAATCAAAATATAGTTCCTGGAAACATATACCTTGTATTGAACTTCCTTGCAAATTCCAGTGCACATTGAGTTTTCCCTGCACCACCCAAACCATGCAAAAGGAATATTTTCCTTCTTCCTGCATCTTCGGACAGCAGATCCTTGATAAAATAATCTTCAAGAACATTCAAAATAGTTTTTCTTCCTGTAAACAATGAAGTAGAGGTGGGACAATGAGTCATTCCCTCAACATATCCTTCCAACCATATTCTAAGTGTCAATGTTTGAATATAGTAGAATTGAAATACCTGGAGGCACATTTACTTGAGCACTACCTGCATGTGTAATGTTCACATTCTGTGCAGCATTGAAAATCCCTCCATAAATGTTGAAGTCGGATGCATTGGCAAACATCTGAGTTCTGCTAATGAAGTAACTGTAATATTAGCTGTGGTAGTACTGCCTGTGGGTGTCACTTACGAAGATCTTATGGTCACAGATGGTGCTTGTCAGCCCCAGGCGGTTCCTCAAATCAAAGACACGACCTACCTGGAGAAGTTTTCTGTCATTCTTGATATGGCTTCGAAAGTGGGAATGTGAGAAAATTTAGAAGTGGGCGACAAATGAAATAATGTCCTTTATATACCCAGGTGGCGCCGGTGAAATGGAAAGCCCGTTGCCCATTGCCCTGCTACGTCATATGGTCATATGGTCAGTACAGACTATTCTAAATCAGTGTCAATCAGTTTGATCTTCCAGCCGACAACAAACTGGAAATACATTCAAGACTACTCGCCTTTCCACCTTCTCCTCCCGGCTGTGTATCTACTTGCCCCTCTTAACTTTCCTTTCGAATACCTACCACCTTACTGCGTCCCGGGTTTCCTTCATTTCTTCCGGATCTGTAGTAATGTACTTTTACTTAGCCCGAAGTTGGAGGGACAGACCCTAGATGTACTCTATTTCATGTAGTACTATCACTACATGCACTTTCTGCATCAAATAGCTCTCATTACCTTTTCTCCTCCCAAGCTTGAACTCCTGAAAGATGGGATTTGAACGTCGGAGAGGGCGAGTCCCGGAGAAGATAATACCGTGACGGCGTTCCAGCAGGCTGTTCGAGCTGAAACTCACTGTCACTCATACCTATCCCATCTTTCTGCTAAACCAAATGCATCTACTCCGGCGCCACTGCTACAGTACCGAAGACTTGGACTTGGAGTCCTTTGCCAATTTTTGCGCTGGCCATTCACCGACGCTAAGCTCTCAACAGGCACCCCACGCTCACATTCGAAACTGGACTTTTAAGATCTCGTTCATCTTGGAGCAGCAGAAATAAGGCGTGTTTCAAGTTCGATCGCATGCAGAACTTGAGTCCAATATACTATATTCATCAAACGGACTACACGGTACTGCGAAATGATCGATACAGCAACGACGAATTCCGAGTATGGCGTCGGGCGTTTCACGACTTGACCCTCTGCACCAATTCATCAAGCTCGCCACCACTCATACTCCATCTTTCTGCCAAGCCACTCGAATCCTTCATCTTCTCCTTGCCAATCCACTCGCGAACACGATCTTTCTGGTCTTGCTCTAGTGTCCCGTTGCATACGATAACATATGTCCTTAAAAGCCTAAACGACGAATGAAACGTTTTAGGAAGAGATGTCGTCGATAAACGAAACGAACTCACGCAACACCCTTTTCCTCAAAGTCCGGATCCACTTCCTCTTGGTCACCGTCTTCGCCGTAGGGTAATGGATTCGTCAAGCCGTCGATGAGGGTACCCAGTATATTGTGCTTCGTCATCGCCTCGAGGGTAAGCGCGGACGTCGATGCACGACCAGGTTGAAAGAGATGAGCTGCATGGGAATTAGGATGGATAGGTCCTTGGTTTTGCTGAGAGTCGGGTGTATGGAGGTTATCGGATGACGATGAGGAAGACGACGTCGTCGTTTCATTCGGCGTAAGAAGGCTATTCAGGAGGAAAGCAGTTTTCCTGCGGACGGCGATGTTTGGATCTGTAGTAGAGATATATCAATGTAAGAAAGAGTGAGTGAGTCGTCTTGAATTACTCACCTTGCAAAGCCTGACATAGCCTGCTCCAACCATCGGAATCCAACTGTGCCAACGCAGGAGCATTGTGCTTGAGCAAGCCCGAAAGCGCGTAGATGACTTTGGATCGTATTTGTTGCGATGAGGCTGCAGAATTACCGGAGCTCGGCGAAAGGAAGGAAGTGAGAGTGGGTAATGGCGCTAGTTTGAGATACTAAACGAAATTGGTTAGCAAGCGATTCGAAAAGTAGAATGACAGCGGAACTTACTGCATCCTGAGCTGCAGGGTTATTTTGGAGAGCAGTACCAATGACCCAAACGGCGTGAGCCTTCACAGAATCGGGTCCAGAGTTAGAAGAGCGTGTAAAGGCTCCCACAGTTGAGTTTTTCAAGATCTATCGATTGAAAATTCGTTAAAAGAAAACAAAGGAGAATCAAAGCGATCCATACATACTATTAGCGATTATCGATCTGTTCTATGAGCTGAAAGAAAGTTAGTGAAATTCCACAGAAAAAAGAACGAACTGACCATTTCCAAGTTATCCAAAGCATCTATACGATCATCCTCACTTCTATTAGCATCTACAGCTATCGCCATAGCTTCTTTCATCAGTTCCGCGTCGCTTTTGCCCAAAAGCAGATCGATTATTTCGGGATTCAGATCACTTCTTCGCGTAGGCGGAGGGGCGTTTGCATTAGCATCTTGAGGCGTAGAGTTTTCGATACCCATCGGAGGAGAGATTGCATGATTGGGGAAGATTAAAGATACAAACAAAAGAAAATTCAAGGATATATACGGATACAGAAAGTGGAGAAGGTCGTGGACGCTTCGAGAAGGTTTGAGTCGTGGGCGCTTAGACGCGTGATGTTAATTGAAACTACTGCAGACATTATTTACAGTAACAGTACTACTATGCGATCTAATCATCTAATAAGAGACCCATTATCTATATCCACTGACCGCGACGTGAACTTGTCTAATACTCTAATCATACCTCTCCTCCCGTGGCAAACATCTGAGTTCTGCTAATGAAGTAACTGGAATATTAGCTGTGGTAGTCCTGCCTGTGGGTGTCACCTACGAAGATCTTAGGGTTACAGATGGTGCTCGTCAACCCCAGGCGGTTCCTCAAATAAAAGACACGACCTACCTGGAGAAGTTTTCAGTCATTCTTGATATGGCTTCAAAAGTGGGAATGTGAGAAAATTTAGAAGTGGGCGACAAATGCCCTTATATACCCAGGTCGCGCCGGTGAAAGGCCCGCCCTGCTACGTCATATGGTCATATCGTCAGTACAAACTATTCTAAATCAGTGTCAATCAGTTTGATCTTCCAGCCGACAACAACCTGGAAATACATTCAAGACTACTCGCTTTTCCACCTTCTCCTCCCGGCTGTGTATCTACTTGCCCCTCTTAACTTTCCTTTCGAATACCTTACCACCTTACTGCATCCAAGGGGGTCCGAAAAAAAATTTTATTACACCAAGCTGAAAAACATTTTAAGGGCCTCAGAGGGCAACCACCCACCCTCGCAATACCCACGTGATGCTCGATATACCATATATGGTAATAATCTTATCTGTATTTTTACAAATCTTGATGACATATGAAGATGACCTCATAAATATCTCCTGCTGATGCCTATTTCTAGGCTTAATACTTCCTTTCGGCATATATTAACTACAGATGAATACCTATAACAATTACCAATAGCATATTTAACCCTTCAAAGCTCTCAGGGCCTCTGAAAGATAGGTTTGACAAAATATCATAGTGGCCTCTCAGCAGGAACCAACCACCCACCAGAGTATAATGGACTGTAATTCCAGTACCCCCTTGACTGCGTCCCGGATTTTCGTCATTTCTTCCGGATCTGTAGTGATGTACTTTTACTGGCCCGAAGTTGGAGGGACAGACCCTAGATGTACTATATTTCATGTACTATCACTTCATGCACTTTCTGTATCAAATAGCTCTCATTATCTTTTCTCCTCCCAAGCTTGAACTCCTGAAAGATGGGATTTGAACGTCGGAGAGGGCGAGTCTCGGAGAATATAATACGGCGTTCAAGCTGAAACTCGCCGTCACTCATACCTATCCCATCTTTCTGCTAAATACTCCGGCGCCACTGCTACAGTACCGGAGACTTGGACTTGGAGTCCTTCGCCAATTTTTGCGCTAGCCATTCACCGACGCTAAGCTCTCAATAGGCACTCGCATTCGAAACTGGACTTCTACATATCTCGCTCACACGTCTCCTATGGCCAAGATCTTGTTCATCCGGGAGCAGCAGAAACGAGGCCCGTAAACTGTCTCAAGTTCGATCGCATGCAGAACTTGAGTCCAATATACTATATTCATCATCAAATTGAAACGGACTACACGGTACTGCGAAATGATCGATACAGCAACGACGAATTCCGAGTATGGCGTCGGGCGTTTCACGATTGCACCCTCTGCACCAATTCATCAAGCTCGCCACCACTCATACTCCATCTTTCTGCCAAGCCACTCGAATCCTTCATCTTCTCCTTGCCAATCCACTCCTGAAGACGGTCTTTTTGGTCTTGTTCTAGTGTCCCCGTTGCATACGATAAGATATGTCCTTAAAAGCCTAAACGACGGATGAAACGTTTTTAGGAAGAGACGTCGTCGATAAACAAATGAAACTCACGCAACACCCTTTTCTTCAAAGTCCGGATCCACTTCCTCTTGGTCGCCGTCTTCGCCGTAGGGTAATGGGTTCGTCAAGCCGTCGATGAGGGTACCCAGTATATTGTGCTTCTTCATCGCCTCGAGGGTAAGCGCGGACGTTGAAGCACGACCAGGCTGAAAGAGATGAGCTGCATGGGAATTAGGATGAATAGGTCCCTGGTTTTGCTGAGAGTCGGGTGTATGGAGGTTATCGGATGACGATGAGGAAGTCGACGTTGTTTCATTCGGTGTAAGAAGGCTATTCAGGAGGAAAGCAGTTTTTCTGCGGACGGTGATGTTTGGATCTGTAGTAGAGATATATCAATGTAAGAAAGAGTGAGTGAGTCGTCTTGGATTACTCACCTTGCAAAGCTGACATAGCCTGCTCCAACCATCGGAATCCAACTGTGCCAGCGCAGGAGCATTATGCTTGAGCAAGCCGAAAGCGCGTAGATGACTTTGGATCGTATTTGTTGCGATGAGGCTGCAGAATTACCGGAGCTCGGTGAAAGAAAGGAAGTGAGAGTGGGTAATGGCGCTAGCTTCAGATACTAAACGAAATTAGTTAGCAAGCGATTCGAAAAGCAGAACGACAGCGGAACATACTGCATCCTGAGCTGCAGGGTTATTTTGAAGAGCAGTACCAATGACCCAAACGGTGGCATTGGCGTTGTCAGTGCTTCAAATCCCAAAAAACTCGCCTCAAGCTTACCTACCAATGTCTGATACCTCTTGCATTGCATCCTAGTAATAATTTCAGCCATATCCACTGGTATTTCTGCCACTGACATTTGTATGCTGTCTACCACCTCTTTGATAGGTTCATTTTGAGAGCCATGAATTGTCAGTTTGAGAAGTGCGCTCAAGTGTGGAATC